>JAEQML010079911.1:0-11795 GCA_016904865.1 Pissodes strobi | reverse complement strand
CGCTTAACCTAGTTATAGATAGCTTACCACCTAGCCCCATCAGGGTGCCAGGTGTTGGCCAAGACGCTGAACAAACAGCATCGGGCGCAACAACAGGCAATAGTTAGTTAGTCACTAGCGCACAATGACATATCTAGACTAGGCATTGCCGTTGTACCATAGTAATATCAATAAATTTATGTCTATGTCTATAATTGTGTCTTTCTGTTCGAATTTGTTACTTGTTTTGATTTATTTTCCTTTAATTTTACTTAAGATTTTATTTTTTATATTTATTACCTTTATGCCTAACTGAATTCATAATGTATTTAGTGTACTCGGAATCTATATATTTGTAGTCTCAATAGTAACATCACAAAGTATGCCATGTCTTGTCGGAATAATGTAATGTTTTTCCCGCGGGTGCTGATAAAATTACAACTTTTACTATTTTCAACTAATACTCTATTTATTCTTTAACACTCTATACAATTAAGGACACTAAACTACTCTTATAACTTTACAACTACTAGATCTTTACAGTTCAACACTCAATGATTAACTAGCTGCAACTCGCCGCTAGCTGCTATTTATATACAATCTAAAATCTATCACGAATACTCTGGAAGAAGCGAGGGGCTTCGTCTCCTTCTTCTTCTTTAATTAGATCTGTCGATCTGTTAATTGGGTAGCCTTAGGATCTCTTGGGATGTCGATTGCCAGCTGTCCTTCCATCTCTTAGGTGGTCTTCCTGGGGATCTATCTCCCGCTGGTCTGTTCTGGAATGCTATCCGCGGTAGTCGATCTTCTGCCATTCGGGTTACATGAGCGTGCCATTGTCGTTTCCTTTGCCACCCCCATCTCACCATGTCCTGCACCTGACATTCATCTCTTATGACCTCGTTCCTGACTCGGTCTCTTCTTGTCTTCCTCTAGTTTGTATAAATTCGTTTACAGGCTTTTTTCTATTCTAGAGCATCTTCCAGACCCTTCGTTGTGCTCCATATATGTCGTGATCCATATCGCTGGTGAATTTGATCCAGTGTTCTTTCTTTATTGATCTGATTGAAGAGTTAACTCGGTTTCTAGTTGCTACATTAAATTTCGCAGGTCCAGAAATTCCAGTAACTTTGTTTATCACATCAACGACAGTCCATTAGACTGCTGGAGGGTGCTCAGGAGAAATCCTGTAGGCTCCACGGTAGAAATGACACTCTCGGTGGACCGAAAATCCACCATAGAACTCAAAAAAGGGGCTATAAATTGAGCTATAAGTTTGGAGAACTCCAACTAAGGCCAAAACAAAAAACCCCAAAAGACACGGGCGGTTCAAAGGGTGAGGACAAAAACCCCATAAACTCGGGAGTAACATCCAAACCAGCCACGAGCGGCTCACAACAACAGGAATCGTCGAAAGGCAAGTCACTGCCTAAGGGGAATCCTCAGAAAAAGGCCTCTGAGGACAAAAGCTGGGTCCAAGAACAAGCCTCAGGCAAAAGGGGACCTTAGGGACCCTAGTAAGGGTAAGTAAAAATGGCGACAGCAAAACCGTCCCATTATTAGATACCTTCAAGTGAACCTCCAACATTCTAAAGCTGCCTCTAGCGTACTTAATAGGAGTTTCACTAGGAACACGTTTGACATAGGGCTGATTCAAGAGCCCTGGGTTGGAGGAGCAATTCGTGGGCTCCCAACACAATCATGTAAGTTGATTTATTCTACTACGCATGAAACGCCCAGAGCGGCTTTACTATTTGGTAAAAATACTAAATTTGTTCCAATTACAGAGTTCATGAACAGGGACCTGGTTGCAGCCTTAATGGAATTACCCACCAATAGAGGCAGAAGAAACATCGTGGTGGCCTCAGCTTACTTCCCAGGGGACACACATGACCCACCACCAGCCAACGTACAACGACTAATAAGCTGGTGCAACAGGCAGAACAAACAGGTAATTTTGGGCTGCGATGCCAACGCGCACCACACGGAATGGGGCAGCACGAACATCAACCCTCGAGGTGAGTACCTTCTTGAATATTTGATATTTCATAACGTAGACATTATTAATAGATGGAATAAACCCACCTTTATGAATGCGATTAGAAAAGAGGTCTTAGATCTAAACCTTATTAACTGTCGGGTATCGGACGAAAATTCCATGTCAGACCATATGCAGATACGGTTCGACGTGGAGGCAGAGGTACAACGCCTGGATGAAAATCGTGTACCCAAACTAACTGACTGGGTCCTCTATAACGATTACCTAAGGTCAGAAGTTGAAGGAGTACCCCCATCCATAGAAACAATAGAGGAGCTCGATGCGGCCTCACAACATTTAGAGGAGATAATAATCACCTCATATGAAAAAAGTTGCCCTATTAAGAAAACAAAATCCCCTGGTGGAATAGGGAACTCGACAAACTAAAGGCAAAATCAAGAAAGACCTTTAACTCAGCAAAGATGTCGGGCAACTGGGACAACTATCACAGAGCCCTAGCTGAATATAACAAAGAATTGAGGAAATCTAAGAGGAAGACATGAAGAACGTTCTGTGAAGGGATCAATGAACTGGCCCCAACAGTGCGACTCCAAAAAGCCTTAGCAAAAGATCACTCAAATGGAATCGGTCTAATCAAAAGACAGACGGACAACAGCTACGCCGAGACACAACAGGAGAGTTTAGAGATCCTTTTAAAGACCCACTTTCCTGGATTTGCTGTCACGGAAGCAAACCAGATAGAGGAACCCCCCTTATGGGACGTTGAACGACCCAACAGACGGGGAAGAAGCCTCGCGGGTAAAATATTTACAGACGACAATAAAATCAAACGGGCATTGAATAGCTTCAAACCCTATAAGTCATCAGGTACGGACGGCATAAGAACTGGAGGAAAGTCAGGGTTGCGTTTATCCCAAAGACTGGGAATCGTCCACCGGACGAACCAAAGTCCTATCGCCCCATCAGTCTGACCTCCTTCCTACTTAAAAGTATGGAAAAATCATAGATGAATACATCAGGGGCGAGTTTATCTCCAGAACCACACTGCATCCAAAACAGTTTGCCTACCAACCAATGCCTAGTAAAAGACATTGAAAAGACATTCGTAGCGAAAGAAGTGGCTATATGTGCATTCTTAGACATAGAGGGTGCATTTGACAACACCTCATATGAATCCATACAAAGAGCCGCAGAAGACAGAGGTATAGACGAAACTACAACGAAATGGAAAAAAGCCATGCTTTGTAGTCGTAAAATTACCTCAACCTTAGGAGACGCTACCGTAACGGTAAAAGCAGCAGAAGGGTGTCCGCAAGGCGGAGTTTTATCGCCCTTGCTGTGGTCCTTGGTAGTAGATCGACTCCTGGTAAAACTAACAACCGAAGGGTATGACGTCCAAGGGTATGCTGACGACCTAGTCATCACAATTAAGGGCAAGTATGATGGCACAGTATCGGCCAAAGCGCAAAATGCTCTACATCTTGTTAAAAACTGGTGTATAAGGGAAGGACTAAATGTCAATCCCAGTAAAACCGTCATAGTACCGTTCACAAAAAGGAGAAAGGTGGACCTTACAGCCCCTAGCCTAGACGGCGTGACGGTTGAACTCTCAGACAGTGTTAAGTACCTGGGGATAGTCCTCGACCGCAGGCTTAACTGGAATAAACATATAGAAAGGACTACCAAAAAGGCAACAGCGGCACTTTGGACATGCCGCAGACTTTTTGGCAAAACATGGGGTTTAAAACCCAAGATGATCTATTGGTCATACATTACGGTTTTAAAACCAATAGTCACATACGCCTCACTGGTCTGGTGGACCAAAACAGAGGAAAAGACTGTGCAAGGCAAGCTACAAAAAGTGCAAAGACTTGCCTGTCCGGGTATTACAGGGACAATAAAAACCTGCCCCACGATAGCACTGGAGACGATGCTGGACCTTCTTCCCCTGCATTTAAGCGTGAGGAGGGAGGCCGTATTAAGCGCGTCCAGAGTAATCCAGACCCAATCAACTAAGTCAGGTGATCTGACTGGCCATCTAAAGATTCTGGACACAATCAGAGTCGAATCGCTGGCCAAACCAACAGACCATATGCCAAAGACAAAGGATTTCCAACGCTCCTTTAAGGTGATCATAAAAGATCGCCCAACAATGAGAGCACTACAGCCCGAGCGAGGTACATTGGTCTAGTACACAGATGGATCCAAAATGGAACAAGGGGTCGGCGCCGGGGTTTATGGTCCTAGATGCAGGATGTCAAAACCTCTAGGTAAAGCCCCATCCATATTCCAAGCAGAGATCCATGCCATTGAACTGTGCGCCTCTGAATGCATCAAAAGAAAACCGAGAGGCGCAAGCATAAATATACTATCCGACAGCCAGGCGGCTTTAAAGGCACTAGCCTCGTGCGAATTTGACTCAAAGCTTGCCTGGGAATGCCGGAACGCTCTTAACCAACTGGCTAAACATAACAGAGTCACTCTGTTGTGGGTGCCAGGGCACGAGCGATGGAAGGCAATGAAATTGCCGACCAATTGGCCAGAGAAGGAGCACAGAGTTCATTCTACGGACCTGAACCATTCTGCGGCACCACCAGAGGACACCTCGGAGAGGACCTCAATAAGTGGGAAAAAAGGCAGAAAGAGGCCTACTGGAGAAACACTCCAGGACAACGACAGGCGAAAAGATTCATATCGCACTCGCCTGAATACACTAAGGAGCGTTAGCCAACACTTGATTGATAACATAGGGTTCCACAAATTCGCATGGAACTTTCTCTGATCTTTGACGTCGGTACTAGAGCTCCATAAAAACGATCTAAGATTGGTCATGAGCTTCCTAACAGGTCATGGACCATGGAGTTACCATCTCCACAACATGGAAAAGACTGAGGATCCACGTTGTAGATTTTGCAACTCAGTAAACGAAACTGCGGAACACATTCTGGAAAGAGCAGTATGTAATCCCAAGGATATTACACAACTAGCCCCTAGATATATCCTGAACTACGCGAAAAGTGCAGGCATTTCTGGGAAAATCTAAAGCAGGGTAGTCATAAAAGACCTTTTAGGTCTAAGTGAAGAAGGGCTGAAAAGCCGAGCGACCCCTTTACATACAATACAATAGGTGATGTTGAGGGTGTTACTTCTGACCGCGTTTCGCAACTGGTTACCCACTGTACCTGCTCGCAAGTGGCTATTACATCTCCTTTATTGCTTTTGATGGAATTGGAAGAAATATTTGCTATCCTTTCGCCGTTGGTTTGACTAGTGCTTTGCCTACGAGGTGTTTGGAAGGCAAATCGTGATGCTGGACAAGTCCGATGCAGCCTCCAAAATCCTTCTCTAATTTCCCAAAAATTAGTCGGTGTGCCATCGTCTGGTTTCGAAGTTGTAGTCGGCAGTCTCTTTTGAAATGCCCAGTCCTGCCACATTAGTATTATAAGATCCTTTACACAAATAGTGCACTATATAAAAATCGACCTTTCCCATTGGTCGATCCGAATGGCCCTCCGCTCGCTTCGCTTGCTCCGGGGGCTCAAGAAAAGGAAACTAACCAGGTGCTAACCCAAACTAACCCAAGACATACCCAAATCAAGAAAGAAACTGTTTAGAAACATAATCTTAAAAAAAAAAGAAAAAATAGTAACGGGGTTCGAACCTAGTCCATCCAGGTGAGACCCAGCTGAATAAACCTATACACCACGAGAGCTCTTGACAGAAATCGATTGCATCACGCAGACATATCGTAATACGAGATGGGTCGACCAATAGGAGAGGTTGATTTTTACATAGTGCACTATTTGTGTAAAGAATCTTTAAATACTCATCATAACACGCTAGGAACACCATCTACCAGGCTTTGTGTAAACAAGCAGTCCGTAAAACAACGCAAACTACCAGGGAACAATCCGCCAGCCAAACGACAGCCACCAAGAAATTTGCAAACAAAGATGGCATTTCCAGTCGCCATCTATCATCCACAAAGCCAAACAGAGAGGAACAGCTAAAGCGGATATAGATTATAGCATTGTTAATAACAATTTTTCTTTTGTTACATGTATAACTAGCAGTAGAAGAACCCACTGTAGTCCCCACTAACAGACTGTCACGGAGAAAGAGCAAGTCAAACCACACGAGGACTTAAACCTGCATGGGAGACTAGAAAATGAAATGCAAATGGTTGGATCTAAGCCAAAACAAGTCCACTGACGAAATATATAATAAATTATAGTAAAATTTTCTGAAATGCGATGTGTTCTCGAATTGTGGTCTATTTTTCTCTCTTTTAAAGCAAAGAAGTCTAGACAAAACGTTGGGGACCAACGTTATCAAGGAGGGGGAATGTAACTATTAAAATGCATAAACCAACTAAGTAAATATCATCCTGTCCTAAGATTGAAGTTGGACTTGAAAAATGTTATATAAACATTGACAGTTAATTATAAACAACTAGAGCGTTCGACGGAAGCGATTTTAATCCTTAATGATGCAGCCATCAGCATTTTGTAGAATATAAATACGCAGGCAAATGCCAAATTCATCAGGCTTTCTGGTCTCTCTCAACTCCGCTTATCTAGCTGGGTACTGCACACTAGTTGTTCTATTCCACAACCTCAATATCTGTGAACACCTGTACATAGGTACAGGGTGATCAGGTTCTCACCTAACCTGGATGTAAATGTACATAGGTACACGGCACCCGGGGGATTCTAAAAAGTAGTGAGAGTCGAATCTATGAGTAAAGTATCAAAATTTCCAGTAAGGGGATTT
The DNA here is from genome assembly GCA_016904865.1 of Pissodes strobi. Lineage (NCBI taxonomy): Eukaryota > Metazoa > Arthropoda > Insecta > Coleoptera > Curculionidae > Pissodes > Pissodes strobi. The sequence continues at coordinate 5,044 of JAEQML010079911.1, read as the reverse complement.
ATGGGGATTTTTAAAAGCAGTGCAAGTGCCTTAGAACTCTGTGATAAACTTAAATTAAAACTATTCCGTCAATGAGAGACGCTAAAAGACACCATATAAATATTAAATCAAATACATAAATAAAGATAACCCAGCTCACATAGACTTTATTAATAAAACAGTGATCAAGGGTCTAGAAACACTTTGAACTAAGCCTCCCTCGAGAAGACATGCATTTAGTATTAATTGGGTATAGTGTAAACTCTTAATTCATCTATGAACAATGCACGCATTTATTATTGCTCAAGTACAGTAAATAAACTTATTATTGTTTTTATCAACGTGTCTCCTTTATCATTTCTTCTCAACATGACGTAGAGCGATTCCGTATATGAGCTACTTTCCTGCACGCTAAGTAAGGCGTGGCGTCACAAGTAAAAAACCAATGACAATATATTTTTTTTTATTACATTTAGCAAAAATACAATTATTAAAACAATTCTAGTAACTCTTGTGGAAAAAAGATACACATGTTTTTTTTGTCTCTAAATTTGTTTGTTACTTGATTTTATTTATTTTTTCATTTCTATCTTTATGCCTTATCTGTATTAATAATGTATTTAAAAAAAATACTTATGCATTTTTCTTTTTAAATTTGTTTGTTACTTGTTTTTATTAAATTTTACTCATGTTTTTATCTTTACATTTACTACCTTTACGCCTCATCTGCGTTTATAATTTATTTAAAAAATCACATAGAAACTTATTTAAGTTTTTTTTTTTATTTATATATATTTTTTGTCTTTTTGCTATTATTTTGTATTTATTATATTGTTACGTTTTTCCCGTGGGTTCTTAACAGAATTACAACTTTGCTCCCTCTTAAACCTGATCGTCCAGATACTGCATGTCCGTGGTATGCTTTCAGTCTGTCGAGGTGAACAACTTTTAGTTTGCTTCTGGGACTACGCTGAATTCTATACACAACGTCATTAATTCTTTTGATGACTGTATAGGGTCCTTCCCATACTGGCGTTATCTTGGGAGATCTTCCTTTCTTCCTTTGTGGATTATATAACCAGACTTTATCGTTCATCTGAAATCCCATAGAATTAGCTTTGAGATCATATCGTGTCTTCATTCGGTCGCTGGCTTTCTCCGTGTTTTCTCTGACTAATTCATCGACGTATAGTAACTTTTCCTTAAGGGAGTCTGCGTAGCCTTGAATTTCCATATCCTGGTTGTCTGGCGTTCCGAATAATAGGTCACAGGGTAAACGGAGTTCTCTTCCAAATAAAACCATGGCTGGTGTTAGTCCTGTCGTGTCATGGACTGCTGATCTATAGGCCATTAAAAATAGTGGTATGTGTTGGTCCCAATCCTTCTGATGTTCATCTACGACCTTTGACAAATGTTCTTCAATGGTCTTGTTAAACGTCTCAACCATGCCGTCTGATTGTGGATGTAAGGCGGTAGTCCGTGTTTTATGGATGTTGAGTAAATCACAGACTTTCTGGACAACCTTGGATTCGAAGTTGCGTCCTTGATCTGAGTGCAGCTCTAACGGAACACCAAATCTGCTGAATAGGTTATTCACAAGGACCTCTGCTATGGTAACAGCTTCTTGATTGGGGATTGCAAAAACTTCAGGTCATTTACTGAAGTAGTCAATTGCCACTAAAATGTACTTGTTACCATTATTTGTTTCTGGAAAAGGGCCAGCTACGTCAATGGCGATACGTTCAAACGGTAGGCCCACATTATACTGTTTCATTTTGCCCCTAGATCTTGTTTTGGGTCCTTGGCTTGCGGCACAGGTTGAGCACTGCCGACACCACGATTTACCATCCTGGCAGTAGTTGACCCAGTAAAATCTGTCGCGAATCTTGTCAATCGTTTTGTTCACGCCGAGATGAGCACCGGACTTTCCATTATGAACTTCTTCCAGAACTTCCGATATCTTCCTCCTTGGTACCACTAACTGTGTCTTCACTACTTTTCCATCGGCGCTTTCCCAGGCTCGTTTAAGAAGTCCATTTTCCACCACCAGGGAGTCCCACTGAGCCCACAGAGTTTTAAAAGCAAGTCCTTTATTTGATATCTCGCTCCAGCTTGGTCTTCGTTGCTGTTCTTCTTTAGCTCTTAGTTCTTCTTTAGTGTTGTGCTATTTCACTATCTTCAAGCTGATCTTTTTTAAGTTGCTCGGTGGTCCACTGCTGATCAACCTCAAATTTCGTTAGCCTAATCGGAGTAATTGCTTCTCGTTGATCTACTCTTTGGCAATGCTTACAATTATCCGCGCATGGTCTTCTGGATAAAGCATCTGCATTATTATGCAATCTTCCTGCTCTGTGCTTAACCTTAAAGTTATATTGTTGTAACTTTTCAAGCCACCTGACTACCTGCCCTTCAGGTTGTTTCATATCCAAAAGCCATTTAAGTGCTGCATGATCAGTCCTTATCAGAAATTCTTGCCCATATAGATATTGATGGAAATGCTCAACAGACCGTACTATTGCCAAAAGCTCTTTTCGGGTTACACAGTAGTTACGTTCAGGTTTCGAAAGTGTTCGACTGTAGTATTCGATAACCCGTTCTTCTCCTGCTTGTACTTGAGATAAAACTGCTCCGATGCCGGTGTTGCTGGCGTCTGTGTCCAATACAAATTTACCCTTTTGTTCCGGATATCCCAATATTGGACTAGAACATAGAGCCGCTTTTAATTTCCTGAACGCAGAATCACAGTTATGATCCCAGTTATAATTTGCTCGTTCTTCAGTCAGCTTATGTAAAGGTGCAGCTATATTTGCAAATCCTTCGACAAATCTTCTATAATAAGTACATAAACCAAGGAAGGTCCGCAGTTCGTGTTTGTCGCGAGGACGAGGCCAGTCTTTGATTGCTGTTATCTTTCGTTGATCAGTTTGGATTCCCTCTGATGACACGACGTGTCCGAGAAATTCAACTTTTTGTTGGAAGAGAAAACATTTCTTTGGATTCAGTAAGAGCTGAGCATTCTTGATCCTAGTAAAAACTTCATGCAGGTTTTGTAGGTGCTCTTCGAAAGTTTTTCCCATTACCATTATATCATCAAGATAGACCAGGCATGTCTTCCAAGTGAGGCCGCGTAGAACAACTTCCATAAGACGCTCAAAAGTAGCGGGGGCATTGCATAGTCCGAAGGGCATAACTTTAAACTGATATAAACCACTTCCGGTAGAGAAGGCAGTCTTTTCCTTATCCTGTTCGTCAATGCCTACTTGCCAGTATCCTCTCTTTAGATCGAGTGTTGAGAACCAATGAGAACCTGCTAGTGTCGTCAACGTGTCGTCAATCCTGGGAAGTGGATAGCTGTCCTTCTTGGTGACGTCATTGAGCCTTCTATAGTCCACGCAGAATCTGGTAGTCCCATCCTTCTTGGTGACTAAGACAACAGGAGATGACCATGGACTTGATGACTCTTCAATAATTCCATCTTCAAGCATTTTATCCACTAATGTGTAGGGTTGTGCCGTTTGAAAATTTCAAATGAAATTTTCTTTTTTGAAATTTTCGAAAGTGAAATATTTCACTCTCCTTGAAAAATGAAATTCGAGTGAAAAATTGAAAAATTCATTTGAAAGTTTCAACTCGTAAATTCCCTAAGATTTCATAATTTGTACTGAAATTTCAATGAAATTTTCATCCATTTCAGTGAAATTTTCATAAATTTCACTGAAAATTTCGCTACCGACTACCCTTGCATAATAGGTTCGTCCGTTGCGTCGCGTCGGCCGCTTGGCGTTACAGCCCCACTCCGTCTCCGCCCATTAGTCGTCATCGAGGGCAGAAGTGGCAATAATAATCAATTCCATGCCTACCTCTTCAGCATCTACAGTACTTTTGGAAGAGTTCACCGAAAACTAAGAAACAGACTAACCACTGCTCAGGTTATAAAACTAAGTTTTGTCTTCCATAATTATCGGCTTCTAAAAAGGATTGAAAGTCAAGGAGATGACTCAAAATTAGAGTTAGGTACCTAGGTACCTATGCCTATTTTATTTTAAACTTCATTCCATACAATATACGATTGTTTTTCTCTTTTAATTTGCCAAAAATATATTTATAAATATTTATTTTAAAAAATGCTAATAGTAGATAAGAGATAAAAGATTTTGTCCCAACTCCAACGCTGAAAACAGCGCAAGCAAATGTCCATATCATCGATGAGGATGAATATGATGATATGGAAGAAGAAAGTTCATCAGATTTGGAGGCGGTAGGGGTAGAGATGGAAGACGATGACATTAATGACCAAGAAGAGGAGAGTGAGATGAGTGACGACTGACGTCTAAGAGAAAGCACTTATTATTTGACCTCGTATTGCCATATTTAACTAAAAATTGTTTTTTTTTCTAAATGTTTATTATGTTAAAAGAATCTGTTTATTTCTTTTTATTTAAAAAAATCATTTTTTTTTAAATTATTCTTCATGTGGAAAATTAGGCTTGTGAACGAAGGTAATAGATTTATAAGTTCTGTAAAAATTCAGAAGAACTTCTCTTTCTTATATATTTCAAATAAATTTCATAAATCTCTTGAAATTTTCGACAATTCATGAAAATTTCTATATTTCATATATTTCAATAATTTCAAATAAATTTCAAATATTTCCTGAAATTTTCAACATGATATTTCAAAAACATGTAAAAACTGAAATTTACCCAACCCTACTAATGTGGTAACCTCTTGCTGCTTCGTCACTGGTAACCTCCGAGGATGCTGCCGTATGGGGTGAGCACTCCCAGTGTCGATTTTATGTTTTATGATGTTCGTTCTTCCAGTATTGCCGTTTTTCTTTTCAAAGGCTGTACTCTGCTCTCTGATAAATTGTCTAGCTCTCTTCAGTTCATCGGAAGACAGATGTTGCCACGACTTCTGGAAATGTTCTAGGACTTCCTTAGGTGATGTTGAGGGTGTTACTGCTGACTGCGTTTCGCAACTGGTTACCCACTGCACCGGCTCGCAAGTGGCTATTACATCTCCTTTATTGATTTTGATGGAATTGGATGAAATATTTGCTATC
>JAEQML010079910.1:0-11797 GCA_016904865.1 Pissodes strobi | reverse complement strand
ACTGGGGCATTGCAAAAGTTTATTCCTGATCCTTTGATTGTGTTTGTCCTTAGTTTCGTCGATCACACGCTTGTACTCGTTTCTCGCTTCGATAAAATAATTGCGATTTTCAGCGGTCTGATTTTGCTGCCAGTACTTATAGGCTTGCTGTTTCCTTCCTACAGCTCTTTCGCATCTTTTGTCGAACCAGGGCTTTCCTTTTGATGGTAACTTGATGGAATTTGGGATGTATGCTTCCATTCCTGAGGAGATTACTTGCATGATCTCTTCGCAGCAGTCTGACGGGTAGTCAGTGGCAAAGCAGACGACGAGCCAAGGAAAATCTAGGTAGAACTGCCTTAGATCGACCCAGTTTGCAGAATTGTAATGCCAGATTTTGCGAGGCAATGGTGGATCCTTCTGTATGAGTGGCAATTCACAAACCGTTGTAATAAGTTTGTGGTCGGAGGTACCTAATGGCGGACCAACTGTAACCTTGTACTGGTATGGATTGGTGGTCAGAAAAAGATCCAGGAGGGCGGCGAATTCGCCCTTCTCTGAGCTTCGAGTTGGTTCGTCTACAAGTTGAGTAAGCCCGCGGCTGATGGCAAATGCTTCAGCTTCTCTACCTTCGTTGTCGGTCTTGTTGTGATGTTTGAGCCAGTTGGTGTTGTGGGCATTGAAGTCTCCCAGAACGATTATTTCTGAACTGGGGTGATCGACCTGTATTGAGTCAAAAGTGGTAGCCAGCGTTGAGAAAAAGCTTTGGTAGGCTCTATCTCTCGGGGGGCGATAGAGACAACATATAAATTTCGTTAACCCCTTGGTGGTTTGAAGTTAAGTACCGGATGATTTAATGAGCTGACCTAGCCACCCTGCACAACACCAGCATAGCTTTTTCCGTTTAGTTGGCTAGAACGGGTGGCGCTCAAACGACCCACTACGGGGGCCAGACATTTGCAATACAACTCTCAGGCGCTAGGCTCCTTTTTAATTAATTGAAAAAACAAATCTTTACTTTCATTTTAAATTCAATCAGAAAAACGTGTTGCAACTATCTCCATGGCGCAGAAACCTTATAATTCGTTCCAGCAAAATGACTCGTAGGATCTGCCGACCTAATCCCTATGACCTTTTTTCTATGAGGGTACCTAATACATAAGGTGTATTTCAATAAGCCAGACTATTGAAGAACTTAAAAATAGGATTTGAAATAAAATTAGATAAATAACACCAAAAGTTATTCAAAATGTATTAGATGTACGTATTAGATGAATTTATTTATAGTCTAGAATATTGTCAGGACGCCAACGGCAGGCAATTTGAACATTCAATTAAATGGTGCATTTCATATAAAAGAAATAAATATTTAATCAAAAGATTAGTTTTATTGCGAACAATATTTCAAACGTTAATATCTCAAAAACAAAAACTAGTAACTATAGAACATGTTATATCAAAATTGTTTGAAATTTTTTATAGTTTTCGAAAAGTAATAAAATATGGGAGGTTTCCTAGGAAAAAAACACGGATGACGTCATATCTTTTTTAAGGCACCCTTTGTGAAAAAATATATGCAAAAAGTAGTGGAATTTAAAACTAAAATCCACGTGTCTCACCATATTTCGAAATTTGTTTCCTTGCGATTTTTATTGAATTTATGCGAGACTTTCGGCGGTCACTGTATATGTAGCTTTACGGTGTCGAGGATTGGTCTTAAACAACATGTAAGATATTTCTAATGGAAACCACAGAAACTTTACCATCGAACTTTTGAAGCAGCTCTCCAATTTAAACCATTACAAAATTAATTTTATAACATGATGGTTGAGAAAATGTCATTTATTGACACAAATTTATAAAAAATTTCATATTTAAATTACCGTACAATATGGCTTTAAACTACTTCCAAGCTCCGAAAAAAACATTTTCATCTGTAAGTGATTCCCAGTCAATCTTAATAAAATCCTTTATAATTTTCTGATATGATTTTATGGAGAATCGATTGCTAAAATATAATCCAATATAAGTTCAGAAACTTTTAAGCAACGAAAATTTTACGACGAAAAATATATTAAAACTTGTATTATATTTTGAGTAATAAATTTGGAATTTTATCTGCTTTTTTGGTCTTATAAACTTCGCAAAAATTAGGCAATAAAAAGAACTTACCTCGAGCAGGAATGGGATCTTTAACGTTGGTAAAAGTGATGTCGGTATCTTGCTGATATAAATCTCCAATTTGAGCCACGCACTTTAGAGTTAATCGTCCGTTGTGGTAATGAGATGTGGATAAAGGTAACTCAAGAAAGTTTTCTGTCCTAAATAGCTCCTTGATGGGAAATTTTTGCGTAGTGCATTTTTCACAAACCTGAAATTAATAAAGGTATAATTAGTGCTGCAAATTTTTATTAGAAACAAGTTATTAACGTCAACGCACCTAATTTATTTTAAATAGTTTATTTTTTCGGTGATAAATATTTATGACGATATGGTAGCTCACGATCAAACTAAATAGACATCTAAAATTGAAAATATCAAACTTGTCATAATTTTATTAAAGAGGAAATTTTGTTGGATGTATTGAACACGTATTATCTTGAAATATTGGCTGGAAATACTGCCAACATTGTATGTAAAAATGTGAAGCAAAGTAATCTATTTTAGGGAAGCTAAAAAATTAAAACCTTGGATAACCTGAAAAAAAAAACTGTGTGCACTTAAGACCACACGAGAGAAGTGAAACTTCAAAGAGCATCAAGAAACTATAAGAAATAGCATTTACCTATCAAGTCCTTGTTTGTATGTATTAGAAAATTAACAAATAATATTTAATTGGGTTTGATATATCTATATAATTTATGTAGAATACAAAAGTGGGACAAACAATCCGAATAACTGCAAAATATAAACAAATATTTTGAATATATTTACCACAAATGCTATATATGATAGTAAAATTTTAACTGAAAATCTCTTATAAAATTGACGTCCCTGCTTTTCGCTTGAAAAGTTTACAAATTCTGCGATCCTGGCTCATTTTTCTGGTTTCAAATCATTTTGAGTCAGATTCCAGGCAAATAAATCTACTTTCCTACCACAAAAACTATTAACACCGGTATACTAAATGTAAAATTTTACTTCGAAATCTGCCATAGAATCACCAAAAAAAAATAAAAAATTGCGATCCTGACCCAATTTGTCATCTTCAAACCATTATCAAATAAATTTCTTACACTATCTGCATATTTAAACCTAAACTTCTTCTTTTGCGGTGCCTGTTCGGTCCGGGTGTTGGCGATCGTTCTGACTCTTATGATTTTATCTACTGCTGCTCTAAAAAGTGCAGTCGTTGTTGAGGAAAACCATGTTCTGAGGTTTTTAAACCAAGATATTCTTCTGTGGCCTGGACCTCTTTTGCCTTGTAATATTTGTTGAAATAAACCAAATTCCTTCCCCTTGCGCATTATGTGGCCCAAGTATTTCGAGTTTTTATGGTCGTTGTTCCTTCTGTGGTTTTATTCATTCTACGAAGATCCTCTTCGTTGGCCACACGGCCTACCCAAGAAATTTTTAAGACTCTGCGGTACAGCCACATTTCAAATGCTGTCAGTTTTTTAATGGTGGTTTCGGCCAGAGTCCATGACTCTGCTCCATAGAGCAAGACGGAGAAGACATAACCACAAAGGCGTCCTATTTTAGCCATGATAGTGCGGGATCTGCTTTTGAAAACTGATGTAATTTTAATATAAACAGCTCTTGCCTTTTCGATGCGACATCTAATTTGTTGTGAATGATCCATTGGTCATTTAATATTGTTCCCAAGTACTTGTATTTCCTAACCGGCTTAATGTGTTGTTCATTATTTATTATCAGATCTTCATGTGGGATATTATTTTTACTTATCACCATATATTTGGTTTTATTTAGATTTATAGCAAGCCCGTAGACCTGACTAATTTCTATCACTCATTTCATAGTTTGTTGTAGCGCTTTTAAGTTAGCTGCGATAATAACGGTATCGTCGGGATACCGTAAGTTGTTAAGACGTTTTCCGTTCACAAGTATTTATGCATTACTGTTGTTTAAGTTTATATGTTTTATCTTAATCATTAGGATTTTTAAAAAGGCAACATTGTTAATTAATTTAATGAGGCGCTGTAAACTAGCCCGCTTGCAACGTCGCAGAGATAAATCTGCCTCTTCCTGCCTTGTCGTTCTTAAAAATACCACGAAAGTTTTACAGTCCGCTAATAAATGAGTTTTAACACGATTTACCATCGAATTATTTCATAGTAGATGTTGTATGGATCGACTAAAAAGAAAGAAGACGTACGCATCATCAACTGTTATCAAGGGCTTTATTAAATATGTGTTCAGAATAAACATTGAACAGTAGTGATGATACGTATCCTTGCCTCACTCCTCGTAATATATCTATTTCTTCGAATTTGTCTCTGTCTATGTTTATGTATGTAGTTCGGTTCCACATCTATGTAATTATCCTTAGATTTTTATCGTCAGTTCCGACCTCCTTGAATATCTCTATGAGTTTGCTGTGAGCCCTATCAAAAGCTTTACGGTAGGCATTTATACATTCCGTACATGTATATGGCACCTCGGTGTTGTTATTGGTCAAACCTTTCAAAATTTGAACTTCTATCCAATCAACGCGCGGGTGCGATAATCGTGTACGGAATGTAATTCGGTGCCATATTCAGGTACGGAATGTAACAAATACTTTTGCAGTATAAGTATTTTCCGAAGGCTTCAAAGAGTATGGTAGAAGTTCGGAAGTTCAAACAGCTGTTTGTAGTTAGTACTGTTAACATCACGCATGGCTCTTCGCTCGCTCCGGGTGCAATCAAACAAAACTAACCCAAACTAACCCAAACTAACCAAAACTAATTCAAACTACCCCAAATTTAAAAAAAAAGAAACAAACATAACCTTTAAAAAAAATTAAAAAACGCTTGCCACTGACGGGAATCGAACTCGGAGGCAAACCGAAGCATCGTATCAGAAGCACAGCATCTAACTACTGCCGCCACCAGACTTGCTAAAAACGATTCACTGGATCGCAAAGACATGCTGCTCAATAAACTGTTATTACATTCCGTAAGTGCATCTGGCACCGATTTACATTCCGTACACGCATATAGCACTCGAAGTTTGATTGGTTGAAATTTTAAATCCAACCAATGGGATAGTGCTAGGTGCCGTATACATGTACGGAATGTATAAACGCTTACGGTAGTCAATGAAACAAGCGTAAACATCACAATTAATATCGATACATCTTTGGAATAACACCTGAATAATAAAGAGCGCTCCTTTCGTTCCCATTACGTGACGGAATGCAAATTGTCTCTGATATCTGTTCTTCACAAACTCTCTAAATTCTTCGAATCCTTCAAGAATATCTCAAGTGGCTCATGAGGCTAATCGTTCTAAAGTATTCGCATGTTTTTGCTCCCGTTTTTTTTCTTGGTAATGTTATAAATTCTGATTTCAACCGTTCATGCGGGATGTTACTTACCTGTTCCATAGATGCGATTAAATATATGTGTAAATTAGATATTACCATTGTCGTTAAGAAGTTTTAAAAATTTCGAATAGAAGTTATCTAGTCTTGGGGCCTTTCCTTCTCTCATCTCTCTAATTGCTGCCCGGACCGCGTCATTAATTAGTGGCATTTGTGGTCGCATGTTTTAAAGAATTTTCCAATGTAGTTTTTCCAAACATTTATCTGTTCTTGTTTCTCTATAATAGCATTACATCTAGTGTCCACTATTATGTTTGCTGTTCTAGGTTTAAAAATACCGGCTGCTTCTAAAACTTCTTTATGTACATTAAAGCTACCATATTTTTCCTGTAATACTTCTATATCTTTACAATCTTCCTCTATCTTCCGGTTTTTAGCTTATTTTATCTTTCTTTGTATTTATTTGTGAACTTTTAAATATTCAGGTGTACTTTTATTTTTCAGACGTCTCCTTTCTTCCATCATCTGTAGGAGTCATCCATTGTTTTTTTATATATTTTTTTCTGGTCTTATATATATTTCTCACTAGTCGGTTCTACTATGGTTTCCCATCTTCTTATCTCAAGGTCTATTTCATCAGTCCTATACTCTGTTTGCATTTGTTCTGTCGGGCCTTTTTTCACTTGGATCCCAATATTTGGATCTTTTAGCTTTTTATATCATATTTGTTGTTATTATTACCTTTCTTCTTGATTTTCTTCAATCTTATTTTTACTGTTCCTACTAGTGGATTATTGTCCGAGATTTTGTCAGCTCCAGGGTAGCCATTGACAGAAACAAAGGAATTTCGATATCTGTTGTTTACTAATATATAGTGGATTTGATTTCTAACTACGTGGTCGGGGGAATCCATTGGCGATTTCCATGTATTTTATACAAGTTTTGTGGTGGTAGTTATAGAAGGTTATAGAATGTATTGAGTACTATCAGTAGTACTTCAGCAGCAAATGCATTTAATCGATCCGCGTGTTCGTTTCTTTCACCCAGTCCGTATGGACCAATGCATTCTCCTACTCGTCCTTTATCTATTTTCGCATTGAAATCGCCCATTATTATTGTCATGTGATGTTTGTGAAGTTTTTTATATGTGTTTAATATCTCACCGTAAGAGTTCATTAATTCTTTTTCGCCTGTATCTGCTGTGGGAGCATATGTTTGAACGATATTTGTTGGTACTGGACTCTTAATTTGTAGTAATATTACTCTTTCTGATATAGGTATGCAATTTGTAACATATCTTTAAATAGATTTTTCGATAATAATTCCTATTCCATATTGGTGTTCATTAGTGTCTGTTCCCGAGTAGTAGATTTGATGATCATCTATGAGATATTGCCCTGTTTATCAGCAAAATGTAGTTTCATTTGCCGGAGTATTAGCTCGTTTTGAAGTTATTAGCTTGATTTAATTTTGTGACTGACGGATGTGTCACAAGAAATATATTTTTTAAAATGCCCGCGTTAACCACCGAGCAAAGAGCGATTATTTACGGGATTGAGAGATGGACATAAAATAAGAACGATCGCAGATGAGTTGGTAATTAGCAAAAATACCATGCTGTTGGCTAAGCACAAAATTGCTTGTGTGGAAGTATTGTTAGAAAAGCAGGTTCCGGCCGCCTCAAAATTTCGAATGACGGTCAAGATAGAGAATTAAATAATTTTCTAAAAGTTCGTCCCTTTAAAACATCAGTAAAAGCTAAAGAAGACACACATTTTCCTGGTTCGGCTGATACAGCTCGTAGTAGAATTCGTAGTTCGGCTATAAAAAGTTGCTGTGCTACCAATAAAATATGACCGAAGCAAACAAGTAGAGAATAGTAGAATTTGCTCATGAATACATACCTAAATGAAGATAACATGTGGGAAAACGTAATATTTTCCGATGAAAAACCTTTCAATCGTGCAAGTATGGAAAAAACCGCGTTTACAGGCCTTCCGGTACGAGATACGATGAGAGATATGCGCATAAGACAAATCAGAGTGGACGCTTTTCCATAAACATTTGAGGCTGGATTAGTGCAAGGGACCCAGGAGTTTGCTAAGTAGTGCAGCGAAGGCTCAATGCACCATTATATTTCAATGTACAAAACCAAGTTATGATACCATCAGTCGGTGCAGTATATGGCCAAGAATTTATATTTCAACACGACAATGCTCCTATACATAAGGCCCGTATAGTTCAAAATTATTTAGAAGAAAATCATATTCGTGTTCTGCCGTGGCCTTCGAAAAGTCCCAATATCAACCCGATCGAAAACGTTTGGAGTGAAATGGCAAAATTTATGTATAAACACAACTTCTAGCCTAGAACTCAGGATGAATTGCACCAAAGGATAATGGAAGCATGGGATCAAATAACGCAAGAGTATACGAGAAACCTAGTGTTAATTATGCCAGGTCATTTGCAAGCCTTAATCGATAATAACGGTACAAATACCAAATATTAAAAAATCTTGTTTTTATTTTTGTTACATTTTAAAACAATAAACAAGCCTTAATTTTTCCTCGTACTTTTACAAAAGGTACTAGTATTATTCATTAACATTAACCTTTTCACTTCCATGACAACAATGATAACCTATCCTCAATATATTTTGCATATTCCTTATAGCCTAGGAGCTATTCAACACGGAGAATTTTGTTGTCCTAGATTTTTTTGGCACAATGGTACATACCTTTGTGACGGACCCGGAGATTCTTAACAGCCCGTGACCATTTAAGATCTGCCGGGGACTAGGGCCCATATTTTTTTTTGTTTTCAGCCATGAATGAGTACTAGGAATAAAATACTTGGTAGTTTTTCGCTGCTTTCCATGCGCTGTAACATTGCCGTTATTGATAATACTTTATCTACGCCTTGCCTATCTGATTTACAGCCATGCCAATGTACTTGATTCCTGCCTGTAGTTAGTATTGAAACAACCAGCTGCCGTTGTCCAGCTAGTTTTGGTCAGCCCCGAGTATTTGATTTCCTCGGTACCACACATATCTTAGAGGCATTCCCTTATTCGCTAACTGTGGAGAACCCCGTGCGGGGTTGCTAGTCCACTTACACGTAATTTCAAAATATTGGAAGGCAATTCCTTTAAATTTTCCGTAATGCATCAAAAGCATAGCTATCTATTCAAGCTCGTAAAAATGCCCAAGTATGGATAACTTAAGAATTTTTTACGATTTTCTTCATGTTTTCATTTAAAATCAATTTTCTCGTATTTTGCGAGTTCATAGGGAGTATTGATAAAGAACTTTTTCATAGCAAAGTTATCGAAGTTCACGAATCTGTGATTATTTTTTGAAAGCAGCTATGCGCACATACTATTAAAAATTATTTTTCAAACTGAAAGTCAAAAAAACATCAATTCGATATTTCCAATCGCATTATCACGTATAGAATATTTGTATGTCTTTTACTGTTACTACCTGTATGCTGTAACGCTACGCCTTGATTGGCGTGTAGGTTATATAGCTCAGATTCGGAATCGATCTACTCCAGGTGAGAAGAGATGATAAAGAAAGCATTTTAGATAAAAAAAACAGTAAAAATGTCTATTGATCAAAGAGTTAATGAGAAAACAGTATCAATGTATATTGGTCAGAAAATTTATAAATTTGTACTATACCCGATTACTAAGGTGCGCATGTGCTTTCGATATAGGTATATTTTTGAATTATTATAGGCCTTTGGTCACTGTTTTATAATATAATTTTTTAAGAGCTGTGTTGTGTTTTATTTATAGTTGGCTTTGTCTTAAGTACACTAGAATATAGACATCTTCCGTCGATGCCAGGTATCCACTTCACACAATATCATAATAACAATACTTATAAATACTAATAATAACTGCATAAACAATTATAACCCTAACAAAATATACGGTTATAAATACAACCTTGCAGCTAAAGGCAGTTAAATCTTTGTTAAAGTTCCTGCGGAACCACTCAGTGTGGGCATGATTAAATGAGGTAACGCTGAGATGAAATACAGTAATATACAAGTAATAATAAGGGATAAATATTATCTTAATATCCACAATAAGCTACTATGTACAATATATTCACCAATTATTGACGAGCAAGGTTCAATCGTTGAGCAGTTTATCTTCAAACACAGGGAAATTCACTTAAAAATACTTACTAAGTCTCTCTTTAGCTTCTAGATACAATGTATTTCATCTTCTTGCAAATAAGAATGGCTTAAATTGGAGTGAATTGAGAATATGTGGTAATATGCACAAATAACCCATGTGGGTAGCGCAATGGCGTCGAAAGTTTCTTTACTTTGCAGGGTAATTTGCACTGGAAAACATCACATTGTATGAATGTGTAAGAGAATACTTCAATTTAAGAAGAGAGCATCATAGGGATGCTTTGTAGAAATGCGGTTTCAATACACGCAACAAAATGGATTATAAAACACGCTATGCTGGGAACGCATAGGCTACACTCCGAGAATGGAAATACCTAGCACTTATAGGAAACTTTATATTTTATTAAAGCAGGGAGAATTGCTGTTAGACGACGAGAATGTCGATTTACCTTCCCGAGTCTGATTTTAATGGATCGAACGAGGGAGAAAATGAGAGAATATTGGCCGAGTGCCAAAAACGCCGTTTACTTTTCAGCCTTTGAGAGAGAGTGACTGAAAACAAGTGACTAAACTTACATCGCCGAGTGCCACAGGGAACTCTTACTGTCGCGCCTTACTTGTGAGAGAGTCATAGAACAAGTCTTGTTAACAAGTCTGTGAGAACGCGTTGAGTCTTCCTTGGCGCGTGAACTGAAATATTCCATCCGTAAAGGGCAAATAACGTTAATATAGAGAAGTTATACAAAAACTTAACATCACCGTTGTCTAAATAAAAATTATGAATTTTAACACAAACCTGGTCGAAATCTGATGGCTAGTTTTTATAAAATTCGATTATTATAGATCGGAATTTTAAGAACCCTAGATTTACTGTTTCCGGTAGTCGCTATAGAAAGCACTGATTGGCCGGATGCGTTCTGTTTGTAGCTGACCCTGAACTGTGTTTCGAAATACGTGGATTATATTGTTCGAAGCCGTTCTGCTTCTAGCTATCTAGTTAACCTGATGCAGACGGATAAACGTTGTGACAAGAGATGGCGCTAAGAATGTCGCCGAGGGTTTTTAAGGGGTATTCTTTGGAATGCGATACACTGTGCCGTGAAATATTATTATAATACGAATAAAATCACTAGATTTGAAATGGTTTTGAACAGATTGGTAAGAGAGGACCCATTGAATGGTCATCTAGGTCACCAGATTTGACACCGCTCTATTTCTTCATATGGGGTCACTGGAAATCCGTTGTATTCAAAGCCCAACCAGACTCAATTAAATAACTGCAACCAAGAATTGTACAAGAATTTAGGACTATTTCATCTGACACTCTTCAAAATATCTGCGAACAGTTTGAATATCGGCTGTATTTGTGCTTAGAAAGCAATGGAAATTTTAGGGGTAGGTGACCTGGGAGTCAGGGGTTGAAAGTAATACGACAATACACGCTTCAACAGTTGTTCCCCTTAATGTAAGTTGACGTGTTTCACCAAATTTTGATACTGTCATTAGTTTAGGCAATATTAAATGCTGTGTGTTATCAAATTGACACCCTGTATATATTAAGCAAATGAAAATAAAGCGATTGCCCAAATGATGTTAATAAACCAGTATATTTTCGTCAATTACTTTCATTTAAAGCCTGAAAGTGGTAGAGAATCTAATACATCTCTTACATTACATCTTTTAGGACACCTAATAAAGACTATTTAATTTTTACACAGCTTCTTGCCTTTATAAAACATGGCAAACGAAATATTTAATAGAAATCTTGCAGCTCTATTTCGTTTTACATTTTACAGGTGTATCTGAGTCTTGGCGATAAAATACGAAATCATATATTTGTTAATGCGGATTGCGGATCTAGGTAAAAGAGGGCTAATCTAAGAAAATAGTTTAACATCCAACCAGTAGTGTGTTGTAGCCGGCGCCATCTACTCCAAACTTGCTAAGTTATCGGAGATAGACAGTACCGGATGTTTCACTATAAATGGAACCCCCCTTTAACTTTTTCAATTGACGTTTTAGAAAAAAACGTCAAATACAAAAAATAAAGGGTATGATGTGAAGTTTTTTGTGGCATAGCACAGTTGTATACAGGATGTTCCACAAATGCGAGATTAAACAAAGTTTTATTTTTTTAAATGGAACACCCTATATATTATTGCATATTTGGATTTTGCGGAGAAT
>JAEQML010079909.1:0-11797 GCA_016904865.1 Pissodes strobi | reverse complement strand
TGAAAATGATTGCGGCCGAGTACCATCCCTTCAGAATTGTTGAAAATAGAGAGTATCAAAAGTTACTAAATATGCTTAATCCCTGTTACACATTACCCACGAGGAAAACCGTTTCAGGCAATTTACTTCCTCAATTGTATAATCAAGTGGCTGAAGACGTTAGGAGGCAATTAAATACAGCCTCGGCAGTATCAGTTACAACGGATGGATGGACGTCCTTAAGTAATGACGCCTACATAGCATTTACTGTTCACTTTGTTGACGGAGGCTGTAATATGAATTCTTTTTTGTTAGATTGTTTTCTATATTCTGACAGGCATACTGCCGAAAATTTAGCTACTGAAACAAAACGCATCCTTCGTGAATGATCTGTTGATAATAAAGTTGTGGCTCTTGTGACAGAAAAATGTCACGGCTTCTATCCGTGCATGCGGATGGAAACACAAGCACCTTCCCTGTTATGCACATACCCTCAACCTAATTGTTCAGACAGCTCTAATGGAAATTGCAAGGTGCAATCAAAGGTAAAAGCAATCGTCACATTTTTTAAAAGAAACCCATTAGCAACTGCAAAATTAAAGGAAAAGAAAAACAAATGGAGTACAAGGAATTAACATTAAAGCAAGATGTTATAACTAGGTGGAATTCCACCTATTAGATGTTTGCTCGGATATTAGAAGTAAAAGATCCACTAATTACAACGATAGCACTTTTGGAAAAAAATTCTCATGACCTATTAACCATCACGGATTGGAAAATAGTGGCCAATGCATGTAAAGCTTTAGAATATTTCAAGGAAGTTACAATGGAAATAAGTGCGGAAAAAAACGTAACAATAATCAAATTGCACCACTGTGAAAACTTCCAAAATGACGCCGGTCAGCCTTTAGATAGTAAAAATTTTACAGCGGCATTGGTAACTCAAATACAAAAGCGTTTTCAGAATATTGAAGATAATGTAATGCTTGGAGAAGCTACATTTTTAGACCCTCGGTTTAAAACTAAGGGGGTTTTCAAATGACAACTTATGAAAAAGCCAAGGAATCCGTTGAAAAGCTTTGCGCTGGTGTAATACTACAACAAGAGGAAAATAGGCTAAAAGAAGTGGACGAGGTAGCGGATGATCCTGAAGCAGACTCAGGTAAAAAGAAAATCTCTATTTGGAGCGAATATGACAAAAAAAACAAAGATAAATTTTCAGGAAATAAAAATTTGACGGCTCCAAGTATTGAAGTTAATCGATACATACAAGAGCCACTTCTTAAAATAAATGAAAATCCATTGTTATGGTGGTATAAAAGGCAATCTATATATCCACGTTTATTTCATTCAATGAACAGAAGATTGTGCAGAGCCGGAAAAACGTGCCAGCAGAGCGGAAAAACGCTCAAGATTATGTGCAAATAAAGTGTCACAACTATTATTCATAAATTTTAATGCAAGACATGTAAATATTTAATTTTTGTATATTCTATTATTTGTTATTTCATTTGTTTTTAGTTATTATAAGTTAAAGTATTATTTTATTTTGTAACACCAAAGAATCCGAGATTTACTTTGTTTTTATTTCATAGTATCTAGGTACAAATATTCGCCATATTCCACTTGTTTTGTATTATGTTTAGATAGATATCTATTTTGTAATAAAATATAATAAATATATTTTTAATTTAACTGAAAAAATAATTTAGTTTATGTCAGCTATTTCACAAAACATGGGTTCCGAAGTTCCGTATTCCAATATGAGCGTTCGCATCGCTATCTAATCGCATACAGTATCGCATCACTACAATACTGGTACCAGTGTACAGAGTTCCTAATTCCAATTTCGTATTACGTATCGGCCTGCGGGCGGCTTTTGTATTCCGTTCCAAATCCTCCGCTCAATACAGTCTTCTTATACGGTAACGACATACGGTTACAACGGCGCCGGCGATACGAAATATATGAACTTTTGTTTTTATGGATTCGTACCATTCGAATCCCTGGAAGGATTCGTATCTATGATACGAATCATACGTATACTACCCATCTCTAGTCGTAACTACGCAAGCGAGCATAACCTATATTTTGTTGCGGCAAGTATTTAGGAGAGTGAATTTCGAGCGTCATATTTCCAATTAAGTACGACTTTCTGCCTACTTTTATTTGTAAAATAACGTCTCTAATTCTATTTTAATATTCTAATAGTTTTGGTAAACATAATAAGAACTTATTAATATATTTCTAAATTTTTTTATAAATCCTAATATCGAACGGTGTTCGATATTAGGGAGAAGGTGTTCGATATTAGGCGGAAGGTGTTCGATATTAAGACGCACATTTTTGAACACAATATTTATTTCCAGACATCTTTGAGCGACTCGCCAAAACCAAGAAAAAAATTGAATTCTGCAAATATGGCTGCCGCAGTTATTGCTGTAAGAAATAAAGAAATGGGGTCTTGGCGAGCATCACAAACATTTCAAGTGCCAAAAATAACCCTACAGAATTACGACAAAAGTAAGAAGGGTATTTCTGCACTAATAACATCGCCTCTGGGCCGCAAACCGACGTTGAACTATGCTCTTGAAGATGATTTGGTGCAATACTGTATACTATTGGACAAGCAGTTTTTTGGGATGGGAGCTAAATATGTTAGAAGACTGGCTTATCAATTGTCTGTTAAAAATAAAATAAAACACACATTCAACGAAGAACGTGGTTTGGCCGGAAAAAAATGGCCCCGGCTCTTCATGAAGCGACATTCCCAACTCTCATTACGAACACCCCAAGGTATATCAGCATCTAAAGTTAAAGGATTCATCAACGAAAACGTTGACGATTTTTTTTCAATCTTGGAACATGAACTGGCGAAAATAAATTTTAATCCTCTCAGGATATATAATGTGGATGAGACTGGGGTGACTACCGTGCAACATAAACACATTGAAAGGAAAGAAGCAAGTCGGTAGTCTAACATCAGCTGAGCGTGGCTCTTTTATCACCATGGTAGCATGCGCAAATGTGGCAGGAAATTACATTCCACCGCTTTTAATATTTCCCAGAAAGAATATGAAGGCAGAATTAACGGAAGGGGCCCCTCCAGGTTCTATATTTGCCACCCATCCTTCAGGATGGAGATCAACAAAATCTTTTTACTGCCTGGATGGATCACTTCATAAAACTCACAGACCCCAAATAAAGACAATCCTGTAGTTCTTATTTTAGACGGATACTACTCGCATACGCGCAATGTAGATGTAATCGGCATGGCTCGAAAAAAAAATATCTATAGTTATTATATGTCTTCCACCTCATTGCTTCCATAGGATGCAGCCTCTCGACCTATCTTTTATGGGCCCGTTTAAAACTTATTATGCTCAAGAGATTCAAACCTGGCTCCGGAATCATCCTGGTCGTGTCGTCAGTTCATATCAAGTCGCAAGTATCCTAGGAAATGCATACCTGAGGGCTGCAACCCCCTTTTTAGCTGTCCACGGAATTGAATAGAGTGGAATATTTCCATTGAATAAAAACAAATTTAGTGAACTTAATTTTTTAGAAGATGCCAGGCTGAAGGAGATAAACCACCTTCCAATCCTGATGAACCATTTACGATTTCAGCTTCTGCACAATTCCAACAAACTCCAAATTTAATAACTTCATCCGATATAATACCAGTTCCTGATCTACCTAAATCTCAAAAATCAAAGCGCCAAGGTTCCGCGACTTTAATCACAAGTTCTCCTTACAAGACTGCTTTAGAAGAAAGCATATCAAAAAAAGAAACTAAAGAACTCAATAGCAAACAAAAAGCCTCTAAAGTTGTATTTAGTGACCCAACAACTTCTTGTCCTAAATCCCATAAGCCCAATTCCAAACGAGCTGAAGACGATGCAATGTGTTCTGTTTGCGACAGCTGGTTTTCCTCCGACAAACATGGCGAGCCCTGGATTAAATGTATGTAATGCAGTGAGTGGTTACACGAAGCCTGCGTTGGAGTAGAAGGACGCAGATATAAAAAAATTACTTGCGAAAACTGTCTTATAGGATGAGATTCCGGATACCAAATATGTTCGATTAACGAAACTACTTTGTTCGAAATTACTAAATAAGATTGAATATTTTGTTTATTTTTTTAGAACTTCCGTTTATTAAAGAAAAATAAAGAAAACAAGTAAAGTGGCTTCAATAGTACTAGTTGGAGTATAATATTACGAGTATCCCGATTAGATTGATATTAAAACTTAGGAACAAATTAAATAATAAAAAAGTGCTCGATATTTGGCGCCCTTACTCTACAATATATTGACCATATTTTAATGGTAATGATGTGGTCATAATATACCAAAACCACATTAAAGTAAATAGATACATTTTTAATTTAATATAATTAAACCTTAGTGGCCATAAATTAATAATAATGATGCAGTTAAAATTAATCAAGATCACATTAAAGTAAATAGTCATATTCTTAATTCATTATCTGACGATTTTAAAACAAAGCTTACTGATCGTATTTTAATCGTAGAAATCTAGTCAAAATAAGTAAACGTCAGATTGTAGTAAATAGTCCCTTTTTAAAACAATGTGTTTAAAATCAAAAGGTATGTCAATATATTAAATTAGTAATTACATTCATTCATTGACTTTACAGTATCGATTTTAACATACTTTGTTTTGAAAATGCACTAGTTAAATAAATTTAAACACTGCTCTTAACGATATGATAGTATCTGTGTTTAGTTAATACGAAAGAAAAACCCTCTGAGTCTGAGAAGAAGGATAAGCCATTTAAGAACAATAAACAGCTGGATATCAGATATAGTATAGCTCAAGCAAGCTCAATTACGTAAGATTAATTCGATCAGCGACTTCTTAAATTTGTTATTAATACCATTGTATTAATACAGACGTTTCAGCGGGACTCACTCGTTTGACAATATTCCGGAGATGTTAGACGATATTATCAATTCTTTCGGTCTGATAATGGTTCGAACTTTGTTAAAGCTCTCAAAGAATTCAGAATATATCTACACCGGGATATTATTTTGCCACAACCGACATAATTAAAACAATAAACAAAAGTCATACTTTACGTAGCAAGCATACAGCCATATTTATTATGGAATAAGTGCGCCGCCCAAAATCTGCAGAGATTATTAAAGAAACTTTAGGTCATTATCTCAGCTATCCAGGCGCCACTAGATGGAACTCTTATTATGATGCACTAGCCCAAATTTTTAAAGAAAAAGATAACCTAAATATTTTGTTTGAAAAATTAGATTTAAACACACAGGTTTTAAAAGAAACTAACTTCGAATAGGGTCAATCGCCCAGTAAATGAACAGTACCCAGTGAATGAACTCTGCTCAACAATTTAAAGAAAAATAAGAATATATTAGTTAGACGAGTACTGTTATCTCATTCTAATGTTTCATGCGCATGTTCCCTAAACCGTTCATTCGCTGGCTTGTTCAAATACCGTTCCGTTAGTTTGGGTTAGTGGAAGACAGCAGTGCCGAGAGCTGCTGTAAAGGACGCCATTCTTATTAAACGTTTGGTTAGAAAGCCCGGCAGTTATAAGTGTTTTATCTGAAAAAGTGTTGAGATCAGTTATATAAAATTATTATTTAATGCGTGTAAAGGTATGCGTTTAAACACTTTTATTACTTTTACACTCAAATCTAGGGCATTCATTCACTGGCTAACGTTTTCTTCAGCAATCCAATGAACGAACATGGGGTTCATTCACTGGATTTTCGTGCTAGTTTAAAAATATGCAAAAATCAACCATAAAAGTATCTTACAATAGTATAAATTAGATATATTCACTAAATTCTGACGTGATTAACTGCCATCCGGTCAATGAACACCGTTCATTCACTAGAACGCAAGTAATTTCTAGATGATTTCGAACTACATACGCTTTAAATATACAGAAAACGATTTATCCACTGCGTTGAGTTTAATTAATGTTGGACAAATAAGTTTAAATAAAGCATCCTTAAAATATGGAATCCCAAAGTCAACTTTATATAATAAATTAACAAAAAAGGTCCCTATCGAGAGGAAAATGGGCCCTTCAACCATATTAACTATCGAAGAGGAACAAAGCGTTTCTAACTGGCTAAAGCCAAACTAAGTTTTCCCACGCATCCTGAAGAAATAAGAACTGCGGTTCAAAAAGTATTAAAGGCTTGTCCCAGGGAAAATAAATTCGTAGATGATAAGCCAGGAGAGAAGTGGTAACAATTGTTTCTTCGAAGACACCCCGAAATTTCTAAACGAAATACTGAAATAATTTCAAAAAGTAGAGCTTCAGTAACCGAATTGGCAATTCGGGCAATTCGGAAATGGTTCGAAGACCTACGAGAGTTTTTAAAAGCCAAGAATGTGAAATGATGAATAATCCTTCACGCATATTCAACGCCGATGAGACAGGGGTTAAAACATCAATACAATCAGGTCGTTCTGGCGCCTGCAAGAAAAAACTTCAGGAACCTCTATGAAATTTCACCAGGAATTGAAAAAGAATCTATTACTGTCCTTTGCAATTATGCAACAAGTGGAACGGTAGTTCCGCCGATGATCGTTTTCCCCCACAAACGAATACACAAGGAGCTAGCTCTTTCTGTGCCAGAAGGATGGTGAATTGGACGATCTGACTCTGGTTGGATGTCCAGTGCAATGTTTTTTGAGTACATAGCCAACGTCTTTTACCCTTGGCTTATTACAGAGGGAACTAAATTTCCGGTAATATTCTTCATTGATGGACACAAATCCCATTATAACTTAGAACTCTACGAATTCTGTCTAGAAAAGCGTATTATTTGTAATGTCTCTATCCCAACGCGACACATATATTACAGCCCTGTGATGTTGCTATATTTAGACCATTGAAAGTGGAATGGAAAATAGCATGTCTCGCCCATCAGCAAAAACGACTGCCTCAATAACACGATATAATTTTTGCGGATTATTTAAAGAAGCATTTCAACAGGCGTGTAAACCGAGTACCATTATTAGTGGATTTAAAAGGTGCGGGTTATATCCGTTAGAGCCGGAAGCTGTCGATTATTCTAAATGCATATCTACCCGAAGAAATGAAGTTTTCCCAAATGCACCCGTAGATGAATTATCTCCTGAAGACTACAAATCAAGCTTAAAAGTTCTGGAACACTATTTTGATGTAAACAAATTTACAAGTCCAAATTTATTAAATGCAAATGATGACATTTATTCATTTTATAAATATTGTAAATCTCACGTTAACGAACAAAACATGAGCGATAACACCGACAGTCAACCTATTTCAATAGAAACAAATACCGAAAATTCAGAATTGTTTACAGAATCTTTCTTAAATGATCTTCCGATAGAAATTGATGGAATTCTTTATAACCCAAGTGGTGGTAATGTTGAATTTGATTCTCATGTTGAAACAAATTTTGAGAATAATCTGACTGATGAACTTGAAAGTAGATTGTATTGCTCAGAAATCACAGAAAGCATTCTTGAGAGAGTATTTAATATTCTGGAGAGTAGAAATAAAACATCTTCAGAAGTTCAATTGACTGAAAACGTATCACAAGAAACTACGAGTAATGAAAAACAAATAAATATATCCAATGTTATTATTAATCAGAAAAATAACACGGACCTTAAGAATTTGTGGGGCCAGCACCTACATTGGCCAAAACAAAGCGTTCCAAAAAAGCGCGCTTCACGTGACCCAATGTCTTTTGCTATCACCTCTGAAAAATGGGTAGAATACCACAAAGAGCAGGAAAGGAAGAAGTCCGAACAGGAAAATGATATAAAGAGACGGAAAATGGAAAGAGAATCAAAGAAATCAGCCACCAACAAAACTAATTGCCTAAAAATAAAACCAAAAATAAAGAAGCTGTTTCAAATCTGGGCCTGCAGATCAAGAGAATAGTGGAAAAACCCAAGGTAGAAGTAAGTAGACACAACAATTATTAATTTTTTGGAACGTAATGTTTTTTTTATTGCAAGTAATAAAGCCAACGTAGAAAATTCTCCAGATGGGATTACAAAATTAAGCAACATAACAAGTAGAAAGAGGAAACGTGAAACACAGACGAAAGAACAAACAAAAAGGGAAAGTCGAGAGTCGAATTTAGAAATACCAATGGTTTCAAAAGACGAACAATTTGTGAATGCTGAAACAGAAATGGGTAATACAAAGTAGAATAGCTGCATAAAAAAACATTTAGAAAAATGTATTCTTTAATTTTTAGATTTTGCATTTGGAGATTACGTTCTGGTTCTTTACCGTAGCAATAAATATCCAGGAGTAATAAAATATTTCGATAGAGAGAACAAAGAATACGAAATTAGTGTCATGGAGAAAAAAAATTAAAATAATTGGATATGGCATAAGACGATTGATCAAATTTGGTATAAGAAGAAACAAGTTTTAAAGAAAATACCTGAGCCAAAATATGACACAAATTTGGAGGTTTATAGACTGACTGCGAGTACTGGTAGCGACCAGTAGTTAATTGTTTTACACCGAAAATATAACACTGTTCATTCACTGGGTTTTTGGACACCTTTTTAATGTCGTGGAAATAGGAAAAGCACTTGTCACTGGGATATATTTTTTAACGTTCTTAACCATCTTAGCCAAAAAAAGTTTTACTGCAGTTTTTAACCATTGTGAGATTATTGTTTCTGCCTATTGAGAGTGTCCATCTAAAACTTGCCTTATTTGTTCATTCACTGGGCAATTGACCTATATTGAAGATCACATTAAAATTATCCAGCCTTTAGCCTATGCTATCAATATATTGCAAGGCGATCAGAACACTTACTTTGGTAGCGTTCTTCCAACAATCGGTAGCCTGTATACTAAATTTCATAAAATGAAGATTCAAAATTTTAGATACTTAAATTGAGTAGTCGATAGTTGTTAAATTTCATTATCAGAACGGTTTGCGAGCTATTTTTCTGTAACAAATCTGTCATGGTTTGCTTTAATTGCTACTATTACTCACCCGAAATTCAAGTTACGTTGGTTAACTGCTTTTAAGGACACCCGGTTGGTTCTAAATACGAGTGATTTAAAAAATATAGTAATTCAGGCTGTATCTGAGCTTAACACTATAGACAAAAAAAACAGAAACAAAATCTGTAATACCTCCCGAAAATAGGTTCGAAAATTATTTTTCTGAGTTTGAGTTTAGTGACACATGCGATTGCTCAAAACTAGCTACCACTGCTACCAGTTCATTAAATGAATTTGAGCTGCAGTATTTGCAATACTTGCAAGATCCTGAGACAGACATTGCAATACTAAATAAATATCCTCGCCTTAAACGAACTTTTATTAAGTATACCTTTTATCAATTTTCTTTGGCGACATGCCTTGTCTTGACAAAAAATGGTAAAATATGCTTCATTGTCTGATAATTCTGATACTTTATACAGAGTCAGTGTAGAGTGTACTTTTCAATTTCAATGGACATGTCATAAAAGTAAATCCGAAACATTTGTTTAAATTAATTATTTATTGTTTAAAATCTTTAAATATGAGCATTAAAAGCACAACTTTATGTAATTTAATCAGCTTTATACTTATCCATTTCGTCTAGAAGTTTCCGAACACATTATGTTCGGAAGCTTCTAGACGGTAATGGATAGGTACAGGGTGGCCCGTTTAAGAGGGGTATACCTTATCTCGAAATCTACGGGGGTTGGAAAAAAATTTTAAATACGAAAGTTATTCCTAATAAAATGATCATATTTTTTTTGTATTAAAACAATACGTCCCTTTTTTATATACAGGATGCTCAAAGAAAGTTACACTTTTTTAAATGAAATACCCTATATTTTATTACATTTTTGGATTCTACTTGAAATTCTAAGCATATTTGTTGTATGATGTTATACCTCTAGAGTTAGTAGTTTCACAGCTATAAATAGTTGAAAATCGGTACTTTGGCTACTTTTCACCTTGGTAGCAGGAAGACCATTAAAGATGGAGTAAAATGAATTCCACATTCCTATCTTAACTTTCCAAGAGCTATCTGATGGTGCTAACTGATGGTACCTACAGAGGTACCAGATTTGGTACCCATGGTATCACCTGCCAATTAGTAACGTCAAATAGCTCTTGAAAAGTTAAGATAGGAATGTGAAATTAATTTTACTCCATCTCTAATGGTCTTCTTGCTACCAAGGTGAAAAGTAGTCAAAGTACCGATTTTCGACTGTTTATATCTGTAAAACTACTAACTCTAGAGGTATAACATCATACATCAAATATGCTTAGAATTTTAAGCAGAATCCAAAAATGTAATAAAATATAGGGGGCTTCATTTAAAAAAGTGTAACTTTCTTTGACCATCCTATATATAAAAAGGTGACGATTAAAACAATACACAAAAAATAAAGATCATTTTACTAGGAACAACTTTTGTATTTAAATTTTTTTTCCAACCCCCGTAGTTTGCGAGATAAGGTATAGGCCCCTCTTAAACGGGCCACCCTGTACAAAGTCGGGTAAATTAAAGAAAAATTGTGCTTCAATGCTCATATTTAAACATTTTAAACAATAAATAGTTAATTTAAACAATTGTTTCGGATTTATTTTTTTTTAACTTTAGAAAGATCAGTTTTTGATATAGAGCGATTAAAAAATGCCATTTTCAGCTTCAACTTTTATCAAATTTAACCGAGTTTGAATCTATTACCGTTTAGAAGCTAGAAGACACTGATATTATGTGCTCGTATATATAAAAAAGTAGCCTCCATGTATATATCTACTCTATTCAGTCTATTCTATAAAAGGTGCAGATTGACAGCCAAATAATACGGTTAAAAAGAAATAATGAACCCACTGCAGACGTCATAAAATATTGTAAAAAACACATTCCATAAGGAAGATTTGTAAGACGGAAATAATTGCCAACTTTACAGAAGAATGGCGCATACTAAGGATGCCTTTAGGGCCAAATTTGTGAAATTATAATTTTTTGGCTATACTATATTCATATTAACTTTTCATCTAGAACTTTAAATTTGTTAACCATCACACTTTAGATTTCTCTCGACTTTCAACATTTGATGCCTAATAAGGTCAGAGATTTCATTGGCACAACAATATCCTTAAACAAAGAAAATCATCTTTATCTGTATCACATAATACTATACTCGAACTGCTATGGTAATCATTTTTTAACCGTTAGTGGTCCTTAAATATCAATATTTTACCTTATTTTAATAATGGTATAACTTATGCTATTTCGCACTTTCCATTATAAATAAGTAATTAAACATTTAAAAAAAAATCAGATTCTAAAAATGCTATTAGATTGTTTTTATTTCCTGCGCTGGTGCCACCAAGACCCTGAAAGCCAAGACCCTGAATGCAAATTGGAAATCACACTGGAAGCCCTCCGTAAGCGAACGTTGAGATGGTTTGATGATACACGTGAAACTGGCAGTGGACAATGATCTAGCAAAAGAATCGCAAGCGGAAGTAAAGTTGAGCAAATGTATGACAGTACAGTCAGACATCTTGTTAGTAGGACATAATTTAAATAATATAATGCCTTTTTTGTTTAAATGACGTATTGAAACAGAGTTTTATCCACAATACCGAAACAGAATATTTGCACTCGACGCGCGTTTCGCTAACCATGTTAGCATCATCAGGAGATGATTAAAACTAAAATTAAAATCTACCTAACTCCCTTTTTATACTACTGTTTGCTTAATCAAGCGGAACTAGAAAGAACCAATCCTGGAATCCAGCTAGTCACGCTTGATCAACCAATACAATGGA
>JAEQML010079908.1:0-11798 GCA_016904865.1 Pissodes strobi | reverse complement strand
TTTGTCTTTGTTTTGCCAATGATCGTCAAAATAGATTGAAAAGAAAATTAATACCTACGTTGTGTTATTACGATATCTTACACAATTTTAATTATGCGGATTGCGCTTCGACCAAACACTATTAGGGACATTTGAGGGAAAGGTGCGTCATGTAAATTAAACCACAGATTCCTAATACGCCTAATTTATTAAAGAAAAGCGTGCCATACTCCGCCTGGAATTCACGAGGGAAAAGAGCATGGCAGAGAAAACCTCGATCCCAATTCCTAAACCGAGTTATGCTGTACAACCTTCATTAGTATAACAATTAATTAAACTACTGTCTCGCACCGCAATTTGTCGTTCCACACTTGTGACAATACTACAATACATTCAAAACTGAAGAGTTTAGTATTAGTTAGCCAGACGTCGCCAGCAGGTACTGAGGTCCCATACGGGAGGCTACTCAGCTATAGTTGCAAATTGAGCTAATATCTCTAGTAAGACCTGCAGGCCGATTAATATATATTTCCTTCGTCATCGCTTAGCGATTGATTACATTATTTGTGATTTAATAGTATTCCTTTACTGTTGCTTATTAGTTATAGTTATTTCGATATTATACATTTCAATTTCGATATATGTTTTCATTCTGTGTAATTGTGCACAGGCTACAGATCCTTTATCATTTCGGCTGCTTATAAGCAATTGGCATCAAGTCAAAAATCAAGGTTACAAGATAATGTTAATTAAAATTTCACGTAGGTTTCATACAAAAGCAAATCATTAAAAATATAACATTTGTTAAAAGAACGACTCAGGGTGCCTTGCTCGCAAGCTCACGATTTCTAGCTAGGATATTCGCTCAGTCAGGGGAGGAAAATGTTAGTGGATTCATCAAGTCCCTTGCTTACATTACAATCACAGTCATACGAAAACTAAAATTCCAGCACGAAGAGACAGGAAACAATACACAGTGTTATTCACAGCATAAAACGATTTCATTAAATATATACAATATCAAATATATACACATGTTGTGCCATCAAACATGAATTATTATCAATGAGAATAAAATAAATATACTTGTGCAAATTATGTTAATAGCAATATCAAAATATATACATATGTTATGACATCAAATATGAATTATCAATGAAAATAGGAGAAATATTTATGCAAATTATGTTAATATCAATATCAAAATATATACACACGTTATACCATCAAATATGAATCATCCATGAAAATAGAAGAAATATTTATGCAAATTATGTTAATAACAATATCAAAATATATACACACGTTATACCATCAAATATGAATCATCCATGAAAATAGAAGAAATATTTATGCAAATTATGTTAATCCCAATATGAAAATGTATACACATGTTAGGCCATCAAATATTAATTATCAATGAGTATAAAATATATAATGGTACAACTTATGATAATAACAATATTAAAAGTTTCATTTTACCGACTTGTAATGACATAATATTGCAACACAGAAGCAAACAATTCACCAAAATAAACTGTACACTCCGCTAACTTCTGACTCTCTATCTTTCGTTCTCGAGCATTACCATTCGTATATCCTCCAAAAAACCTCGCAAAAACTCGACTTCAATTTATGACTTGATTTATCTTTTACATGTATAAAGGGTGTCTCAAAATATATACATATATAGGGTGTCTCAAAAATGAATGTATCAGGTTCAACGAAATAATATTTCACAGAGGTGGGTTATCTCAACGTTGATATTGGCGTGGCATCTTCAGGTAATTTTGACCCTGCTAATTAATCTGAAACAAAGAACTACATGTTTACATTTACCTCGCCTGTGTTTACAATTACCTCAACAAGCCGGCTACAGTTACCTCACAATTATTCCAAGTTGGGGTATAGTAGACAACTGCGATGAAAAATTAAACAACACTACCCATGGTTTAAAAATATAGTCGAATAGGGATTAAAACACGCATTTCAGAGTAAAAAAACCCTACATTGATTTGACCTATTTCTGAGTAAAAAAATGAAATGAAATAAAATAAATGCGAAAAACTATAACAGTTCTTTATTTAATAGTCTTACATAACTTTTAATAAGTCTGTGCTAATACAATCTAGAATAGTAAAATTTAAATCTACATTAATTAACACTAAGAACTATTACATTGTTGCATTACATAAAGCAAAAGTATACTGGCTGTGTCTCCATTTACCCCAGTCTACACTTATCCCATCCGCCCCTATATAATACGGAGATATAATAAGCTAAAATTTGGTTTTTAGATTCATTATTTGTCTGAACTAATATTGTGGTCTCCATATACAGGGTGACCTTTGAATCACTTGGGGTCTGCTGTATTTCTACAGGGTATACCAAATTTTTTTGAGATAAATTTTGTGAGCACTAACTCTAGCTCTTACCTTGGATAGCGGGAAAGGCTTTGGTGGACCCACATTTGTTTCCCCGAACTGACAGTGAGATCAGCTTGGGTTGGGCGTTGTTGAACAACTTGTCATCCCGTGAAAAAAATCATATTTAAGAACAAGAAGGTGGGGCTCACAAATAGTAAGCTAGAGCGCGAACCTGGGTAACCAAATCCACCTCCTGGACCACCCCGAACCCCTTCGAAACATAAATAAGCCTGGGAAGCACACTGATGCAGCCCTGGATGCGAAATCTGATATAAGTAGTATTAAATCTTATAAAAAATACCATTTCTGTTATTTACAGATATATATTAGTAAGTTCACAAAAATTAGATTCACTCTGCAACATGAACATGCATAGGACTATAAATCGTCATCTTGAACAACACATATTATCTTAAATTTAACGTATTCACGTGTATTCTGTTTCATGTCCTCAGTAGTTTAAAACAATAAAATCGACTCTAGGAGGACTAGGTTATTTAATAATAAAAACAAGTTTAATCATAAATTTATTTTGACGTTTTCTCCTAATACAAATTAACCTTTTTTATTTTTAGGTGTACAAGATAGATTTCGAGAGTCACTTATTAGAAATATTTGCGAGACTGCTATAGCTGCTTCGTTATATCCAAGAGCCGCTGTTTTGGTAAATTTACAGGAAATGCAAAACCGTGGACAGGTAAAGTATTTTTATTTAGTGGTAGCTTTATCTACGTGTATATATAAGGTAGATAAATCTTAACTAGGAGGTTAAGACTGGCAAAAGTTTCTGTTCATCTCAATGCCGGCTGAATACATTTTGCTGCCCGGGGCTATCCTTTATTAATCGTTCTTTCTCAAGGCCTCTTCATAAAATACAAAAAAAATCTATTTCAAACGTAGGCAGGGGTATAAAATCAAAATAATAATAATAATAATAATAGTAATAATATTAACCCCGCAGTGGTAGCTATTTCGGTAGCTATTGACGAGTGACGATCCCACGGGTCCCAGTTACCTGGCAGTAAGGTAAAAATGCCGTATCTCCTGCGTTAAAGGGGACACACATGAAAATGATGCAAATAAGAAGCCTCTGGCAAACTGCCGCTGGCCTGAGGATTGCTAGAGCACTCTTGAAGCCACTAATGAGAGTGATAGAATGCGGGACAGTGACGACAGAACGTTGAATTGGCGAAGTTCTGTAGGCGGCTACAGCCGAACCTACTTCAGAAATCAGGATTTTTGCAGGATTTTGTTGGTGATGGGAGTTGCCTTTTTAGAGTGTGTGAGCTTATGCTTATATGGCCACCACAAACAACTATGAGAAGACTCACTGAAATACATAAGCCAAAACTGGTCAGAGCCTCAGTACCTCGTGCTAATCGAAGACAATAGTATGCGAAACATCGAGATGTTCTATGACCATATGGAAAAACAACCATATATGGAACAAGTCTTGAGGTACTTGTTCTACCTAAAATTCAAAAGCTCAATTTTCACATCTAGCCCAAACAACGGAGAACGGGATTTAAGAAAATACATTTGAAAGGCAAAGCAACAATAATAAACGAGAAACATATCAAGACAATTTACCTACTTTCAATTGACAATCCTGAAGTAGGACACTGAACTACTCATACCACAAATGAAAGATACCGATGAACCTAACTAAAACCAGACTCCAAGAAACGGGAAACGGTATGAAGAACAAGATTGCCGGGGAAATAGATCGATACATTTTATATCTCGGAAAATATAATCAATTGGTAAATTTGGCTAGCGGTAGCTGATCAAAATAAAGAAGACCAGACTACAAATCTGGGGTCTGCCCGAGATATTTTGCTGAGACAACCGGCTACCACCAAGGCAGGACGAGCATGACAACGCGTGACATGGAATGATGAAATGTACCACACTGTCATGCGCTGTTACTACCTTTCAACAAAGCTTGAGACCATAACAAAGGATATCGCACAGAACTACACATACTTTTCACTGAAAATCCCCGATTCTAGGTGAGCTTGTCACAGAACGAAGATAATATTAAAGAACAATAGCCTAACAGCACACATGTTTTCTTTTTATTAATAAATAATGAGAAGCGACATTCGAATAATATTTGCATACCTTATTAAAGGGTTTGGGCACTTTATTTTGTGTTCATGTTGAACTTCTCATTTAGTTCATTGGCGGAGATCCGGGTAACGACTACTAGAATTTTGCAAAAAGCAATAATACGGGTCTGTTAAACACTTAAAATTCTTATGTTATTTGATAAAAAAGTTAATTTTAAGCAAATTAAGTTTCTTGCATTTATCTCGTATCTCTTACAGTTTTCGAGTAAAAAATTATTTTCTTGTTCACGTCACAAGAATCTCATCATTTTGGTGTTTAAATAAACGAGTAGGCTTTGCGTGAACACAAAATAAAGTGCTCAAACCCTTTATTAAGGTGTGCAAATATTATTCGAATGTCGCTTCTCATTATTTATTAATAAAAAGAAAACACGAAAAAACATTTTTTTTCAACACCCTGTATTTTGAAAACGAAGCGATATTCGAAAAAATTTTATACCACATTTTCGTCTTAAAATTACGTGAGGATTCACCAGTTAAATTTTTTTTCCGAGGTTAGGAAACACCCTGTATAACAACGCTGAGGCCAGACATAGGAAGGTTGTGGCAGTATATAAATGGAAACAGATCAAAGAAAATATTAAAACACATTGAAAGTATAACAAATAATAAGCAGCAAATAATTTTGTAATTTTGGTTTTGCATGTCTTCATTTTCCTCGCCATGTTCTTTGAAAAAAGTTCATCAGCTCTAACTCCTGCTTGTTTCAGTTTCGTCAGTGTGGAAATACTGAATTTTAGTGTATTTCTAGCTCCATC
Source organism: Pissodes strobi (assembly GCA_016904865.1). Taxonomy (NCBI): domain Eukaryota; kingdom Metazoa; phylum Arthropoda; class Insecta; order Coleoptera; family Curculionidae; genus Pissodes; species Pissodes strobi. The sequence continues at coordinate 6,503 of JAEQML010079908.1, read as the reverse complement.
AAAAAAACTGCTATAATCACGGGCCTGCCGTTACTTATTTGCGCTTTATCTAATTCGAAATGGGTCAACAGTTCAACACGTTTAAAATGAGCAGTTGTGATGTGTTGTTCCATACAGTTTTCGTCAGAAGAGAAATGCAAGATTATGACGTCATACCGAAAGCTTAAAATTACAACTTTACTTGCCATTTAATTTTCATACCAAGTGCGCAATTGCTCATGCACGGTTACAATTGTTCTGCCATGAATACCTGCTCATCGCAACGCATATCGTTCAATTGATAAAAAAATGCAGTACTTCAGATGAACCTTGAAACTTTGGCTTCAATTTTCCTCCATATGCCAGTTGACTGTTTTCTATAAACGCTTTATCACCAATAGTATACCTACCACACTGCTTTAACTCGCTTCCTATTGAAATTATTTGTGGTTTGTTCAGTTGTTATCTCCAAGCGTTTCTTTACTTTTTGCCGAATATCCTCTGCATCGACGGTCTTGTTTTGAAGTGGTATGTCAGTTGACAGCTGGTATAGCTTTCAAGCGTTTATTTTCGCCAAACATTAAAAACCGTGAGGCATACTCAGTTGATTTATTGGCAGTATCGATATCTTCGACATCAGCAAGTACTCGTTTCCAATTGTTCTAATTTTTGTCATTCAGAATGAACTACTTGCCGTGCGTTGTTACTCAATAGTTCTTGCATGACACAGGACATCGTCGATATAAAAAGCAATATTGTTTTTACCGAACCAAGCGCATTATCACTCGCGCTCTGATGGCATGGTTACGAAGCCAAGCGACATTCGATTATATTCGGAAAGTCCGTTTGGTGTTACAAAAGCCGTTACATGGTTTGAATTCTCTTCAATTTTAATCTGATGAAATCCATATTTTATAACTTGCGCACAAAAATACATAACTTTCACGAGAGCGTGAATTTGATCTTGAATTCGGGGTGATGGATAGTTGATGCGCAATAAAAGACTGTTTACGACTCGAAAATTAAAACGCATTGCGCTATTTTGGTTCTCCACTAAAAAAATTGGGCTAACGTAAGCAGATTCAGTTTCGTGAATTCTGAAGTTGTTCTTTTATAATATGCTTGCCTTGCAATTGTTCTATTATAATATGCTTGACTTGCAATCTTTCGCCATCCATATGCCAGATGACGAATTTACAGGCGACTAGCAGTGAATCACAGAACATTATCTTCGGTAGTTACTGCAAGTGGCATTTGTTTTTGTACGTCTTCTTATTGTTTTGACAGCATCACTTAATCGCTCGTCCAATCCGGACACATTCAAATCTTTTCCGTCGAATATACAGAGTTTTCACGTATATTTAGTCCCCCACCTACAGGTTAAAAAGTTAACGAAAAATGGTAAATACAAAAGTTGCATGTTTTTTCCTGAATCCTTAGAATTTCTTATCAAAAATGCAAAAAAATTCCTGCAAACGTCAAATTTTGACAGGTTGTCATATTTTTTAAATGGAACACCCTGTTTATTATTAGCTAAAGACAAAGGCTCTCTCTCTCCTGATTTCAAAAATATATAGTTTGTCTATATTTGCACAAGGCGTCCTTGACATATTTTGATATTAAAATCGAAATGTTTTAAAAGCAAGGGTGGCTAAAACAAGAAAAGGAACACATAACTGTTTTTTATTGATTTTGAACATGGCCACCTTGGTTTAAAATACATGTTTGCATGTGGTTAACTAATTTTCTATTAATAGCACTAACAATAAAATCTGAATAATCCCTGTTTAGAATTAATATTTCTCCTCTGACTCTTTCCTCAAGGACTTCAATATTTTCAGATCTATTGTAATGTACTTTATTCTTTAAGTAACCCCAAAGAAATATATCGAGAGGAGACAGGTCAGGGCTGTTTGCAGGCCACCTGATTCGTCATCTTCTGCTAATCTATAAATTATATCTTTCATTAAGATAATTTACAACAGGTATAATATCATGTGCCGGCGCACCGTCTTGTTGCAAAATTAAATAGTGATACTGCGCAACGGGAATTTCTTCCAAAAGTAATTCAATTTCCATCTGTAAAAATTACTGGATCAATAATGCGATCACTCAAAATGCCGCACCAGACATTAATGCTCTGACGACCTTGGATCTTAACTTCTTGAATTTTGTGGGGGTTTGCATTTGCTTAGAAATGTTTATTTTTACGGTTAAACACACCGTTTGTGGTCTGTGAAAATAATTTTTCATAATACCTCTCTGAAAACTATCATTTTCGACGTCTCTGTAGAGCAAAGAAAGTAAGTTTCCGGTGCGCCCGCAAAATTAGGGAGCGGGAAAACTTTTTCCGTGCGCTCGCACCGGAAAACTTTTCCCGTTCCCTAATTTTAAGTTCTAAATTTGCAGTTATTTAGCCACAAAATATACATAAAGTATAATAAATTAGGTTAAAATTATACAGCGATGCAGTCTACAAAATTAATCTAGTACATTTTAGCGTCAATAGTCTAATTTTAAGTAAAATTATTTTATTTATTCTGACCTTACTTGTCACAAATACATCAAAATTATAGTTCGCCCAGCCGTTGTTGACCCTCAAAACGCATGCAATTGCATGCGTTTCGAGGGTCAACAACGGCTGGGCGAACATAGCTGCGTATTCAATTACAGCAAAGCATACAAACATATTTCCATAGCAACGCTTGATGAATATTAGATATCTGTGTCTTGCTTGTCTTGCAAGTTTGACGTTTACTTACATTTTAATACAAAATGTATTATGACATGATTTTGGATACGTAAATATAAAATAATTTCATGTCTATGTTTTGATTTCAGAGAGGTATTATGAAAAATATCGTTCATTACACGTCCAGAAACAGCTTTTCCTGTGCTTGCACGAGTTCCGGAAATTATCGTGCGCGCACCGGAAAAGCCTAGTTTCCGGACTGGTAATGAAATATACTATTATCGAAAAGATTTTCATCTTCTCCACGCATCCTATTAATTTCCAAGCAAAATTCAAGCCTTGACGGTTATGATTTTCTGTTAATTTGTGAACGGGTAAAAATTTATAAGGGTGAGATTTAGATTTAACGAGTATTTCATGAATTTTACTCCATGACTTATCTAGGTAAATTGCTGCATCAGGAACCGATCTTTCCGGATTTTCTAAAAAAAAAAATACAAATGGATTTCTTCATTAAAATCTTTGCATTAATATAATACCTTCAAAATAAAGCAATACTTCTAAATCTTCCTCATTTTCCTTTGAACTATTTTCTTCTTCCTTTCAAGTGAATTTCTTATTTCAAATTATTTGGCAATATAGCGAATTGTGCTTATAGATGATACCGGTCTTTCTGGATATAATCTATGATACTCGTTGCGCGTTTTTATTGCATTTCTTTGATTAGAATAAAACTGAGGAACAATATCACACTTTTCTCTCACTGCATAACCCATTTTAGCAGTTATCACCACTCAGTTCGACAAATGGTATCAACTGTCATCCAAGATACTCAATTTACCAAGCCACCCTTGCTTTTAAAACATTTCGATTTTAATATCAAAATATGCTAAGGACGCCTTGTGCAAATATAGGCAAACTATATATTTTTCAGATCATGAAAGAAGGGCCTTTCTCTTTAGCTAATAATATACATTGTGTTCCATTAAAAAAATATGACAACCTGTCAAAATTTGACGTTTGCAGGAATATTTTTGCATTTTTGATAAGGAATTCTAACGATTCAGGAAAGCACATGCAACTTTTGTATTTACCATTTTTCGTTAACTTTTGAAACAACCCCTGTAGGTGGGGGGACTAAATATACGTGAAAACCCTGTACAGGGATATTCCTCATATTTTGGCACCCACCGGCTTTATTTTCCGAGATAGAAAAAAACTTCAAATACAAAAGTTATAGGATTTTTTATAAGCCGACAGAATTCGTCATCAGACAAAACAAATAACCATCGTAGAACTGTCAACTTTTGTTTTTTTAAATGAACCACCCTGTATATTGTTCGCTAAAATGAAGGATGCTTTCGTCCTGATGTTTAAAATATATAATCTGTCTACATTTATTTTGTTTTGACCGTTCTTGAAATATTTGATAATAAACATTTCACGATTTACATCTACTTCCGTGTTTAGTAAATCACAATTACGACGAACGATCAAATGCGCACATTGCCATTTCAAAGGTGACATCTTAATGCTTTTCTGTAAAAAATGGGTTACAGCGACGAAGAAAAGTGCGAAATGCTACGTTTATTCTATAAAAATAATAATAATGCTACACAGGCAAGAAGAGAATATAATCGCATTCATCTTGGAAGGCCCGTTCCTTCGAGGAATACCTTCAAAAATATAGAAAGATGTTTCGGGCAGCGAGAGAATCTAAATCGAAAGAAGCGGACTGTTACTCCACATGAAGAAGAATTAGATATTTTATTATTTTCAAGCTAATAAACGTTACATATTTCTTATTAATCTGATAATAACTATTGCTATTACGTCTTTACAGCAAATCCCACTAAATTCATCTGTAGATGCTAGTGTTTTTTTTTGAAAAATCAACAAAAAAAATTCAATCGACATTGAAAAAATATGGATACCATCCATATAAAATTTTACCTGTTCAGGAGCTTACAGAAACTCATAAAATAAACAGAGTAGCGTACTGTAGCGAAATGCTTCGAAAGAAAAATGAAGATAATGATTTTTTCAAAAAATATTGTGGACAGACGAAGCCACATTCTGCATTGCTGGTATTTTCAATAGAAAAAACACGCATGTTTGGGCTACAGAAAATCCGCACGCCATTTCTGAAATCAAATTTCAGGGTCGCCAGTTAATACATATTTGGACGGGTATATTAAACAACCAAATAATTGGCCCAATCCTCTACGAAGGGTCCCTAACAGGAAACAGGTATTTAAGTTTCTTGACTGACGAAATTGAAGATTTACTAGAAAACCAATTAATACAAGTATATAATCATATCATATGGCATCAAGACGGTGCGCCGGCACATAATGTTTTTCCAGTGAGAGACTACCTTAATAACCGATATGGAATGTGGATAGGCAAACAAGGAACTATTGAGCTAACAGCCCGGATCTTACTCCCTGCGATTCATTTTTATGGGGATACTTAAAAGGAATTATATATAGCGAAAAGAGTAGAAACTTAGCACATTTATAGCAAAGAATAATTGAGGAAGTAAATATAATGTATAATTCAGATTTTATAGTTAATGTAGCAAATACATTAGAAATCGATCATGGAGATTGTATTAAAAAAAAAGGTGCACATATTGAATACCTATAAATGTTACTTCCTAAATAGATTTTAATTATTATGAATTATTTATTAAATAGGCAATTAGGTATAAATCGTGAAATGTTTATTATCAAATATTTCAAAAAACGGTCAAAACAAATGTGAACATATTATATATTTTTGAAATCAGGACGAAAGGGTTTTTCATTTTAGCGAACATTTTACAGGGTGTTCCATTAAAAAAAAAACACAAGCTGGTATTTTTTGACGTTTTGCGATGCTTATTTGTTTTATCTGATGACGGATTCTGGCGGTTTTGAAAAAATACTATAACTTCTGTATTTAAAGTTTTTTCTATCTCCGAAAATAAAGGCTGTAGGTGGGTGTTAAAATATGAGGAATAACTCTGTACATATGGACAAAATGCGAAAAATACTTAGTGGATCGTATACAATATATGCACTGTTCGTATTTACTATATTTATAATTCTGGGTCGCGCTGCAGCACATCAAGTCCTATAATAGCGTCTGTTTCACATCCGGGAATGGATATATTTTGGAAATTTAAAAGTCAATTTCAGAGGTCATGATCGGTGTAAAAGCGACCAATGGGTTTCATAATACGGTTTCTCATTCCAGTTAGGTTTAACATTGTCGCCACTTTTTGATGTGTAAACATCTTACGCGGCAGTATGAGGGTAAATCTCGGCAAGTGGGACGGAAATGTGTAAACCGATTCTAGCCGCTAGGCGATATTATTATACAATTTTGCAATTTAAAATCGTTTTAAACGGATTTTAGACGATAAAAAAGCATATTTTAAATTAAACGAACCGTCAAAAGTATTATTTATTAACTATTTGAAACTTTGGTATTAAACCTAATTTTTATTCTATAAACAAGCTAAAATATATAGGCAACGGCCATAGCACGTTGAAAATACCAGTTCTCGTCCGATCACTGAAGTTAAGCAATGTCGGGCGTGGTTAGTACTTGGATGGGTGACCGCTTGGGAACACAACGTGCTGTTGTAATTTTTTTACAACTGATGTTATAGGATATGTTTACACATCAGTGTCTCGAGTACTAGCAGACTCGCTCAATTTTTTTTACAACATCGAGACATTCGCACCTGTGTTCACTAAATTAGATATTGAAGCCACCGTATTTCCATTTGAGAGTTTAGCCAGTGGAATCGACTTGTGCAAAGCGAGTGTTTCCTTCAGCATAT
>MU196861.1:1345-11798 GCA_016904865.1 Pissodes strobi | reverse complement strand
ATATCTGCATAGACATGAATTCTGATCACGAAGTTCTTCTTTACTGCACTGATGTTCGTGGATTATCAAAAGGAAATCTTGTTGGCCTCGTTTTTCTATTGAAAATCGAACTAAAATTGTTCTTAAAAATCAAAGGAAAACACGATCTTGTGGCACGCTTTAATAATGAGACTTGGATTCAACGAGTAACATTTTTTTCAGATATCTGCTTATATCAGCTAAACAAGCTAAATTTGAAATTTCATGGTACATTATCGACTTCAGAGATTATATTCAGGCATTCGTAGGGTCAAAACCCCGAATTGCCACGTGGAATGTAAGAAGCCTTTACACTGCTGAGAAGTTTGGCAATGTTATAATGGAGGCACAGCGATTGAGAATTGATATTCTTGGAGTTAGTGAGATACGCTGGCCTGGCTCTGGAAAATGCCGAAACGAACATGGCACCCTTTACTACTCTGGAAGTGACCCTCAAGATCGACACCATCGATATGGTGTAGGCATATTTGTTTCTACAGCCTTCAACAGCTGCGTCATAAGTTATACACCAATCTCCGACAGGGTGATGCTGCTACAATAATAAGTTGTATGCACCAACAGCAGATAAGAAGTATGATGATGATATCGAGAAGCTATACGACTTGCTCGACAAAGATCTTGGAAAGCTTGGTAATGATAACGTCAACTTGATAATCGGCGACTACAATGCCAAGATCGGACAAGGACGCCGACTAGACTTGGTGGGAAACTTTGGATTGGGAGCGAGCAATCACAGAGGCGACAGATTGTTTGACTTCTGCCAAGAAAAATACTTGGCTGTTATGATTACTTGATTTAAACTACCTAAGAGGCGCCTATATATGTGGATATCGCCTGTCGAAAACAATACACAAGAACCTGTAAGAAACAAAATATGTAGATTATATATTGATAAATAAGCACGTAACAACCTACCCTGGATCGGACGCTTGCTCTGATCATGTCCCATTAGTGGCAGACCTAGAGCTAAAACTCAAAGTCATTAAACGTAACCTAAAAAAACGCCACTAGACACTGCAAAATTGGAAAATCCTCAGACGAACGAAACTGTGCGACAAGAACTCAACAGTGAACTGGCCAAAGTGATAGTGAAAAGTAGCATGAGCTAAAAAGTATTTTGACCAGTGTATGTTTCAAGTACCTGCGACCATCAAAAAGAGTCAAGAAAAGAAAATGGATGACTGACGACATATTAACTTTGATGGAGAAACGAAGACTTTTAAGAACAATAAGGAAAAATATCACCAGCTAAATAAAGAGATAAAATCAGAAATTAAAAAAGCCAAGGAACAGTGGATGAGAGAGAAATGGAAGAACTGGAAAGTAGGCACAACATAATCAAAATGCACAAAAAGGTTAAAGAGGTAGCTTAGTGACGAGAGACCACCCCTGCTGGACACTCAGGACGCCAGGAACGGACCGGAAACACTACAGGAGGAGATAGTTCGCGCTATTACTTTGGCTCAAAACAAAAAATCCCCTGGCCCTGATGGAATTCCAATAGAGATCCTAAAACTTATTGACGGCGACAACATCGGACAAATTACAAAATTATTCAACGCAATTTACATCACCAGAATAATAACAGAAGACTGGCTATATTCAACATTTGTGACAATCCCCATAAAGACGCATCCTAAAACTTGCGGAGACCATCGACTAATTAGCCTGATGAGCCACCTGTTGAAGACTTTTCTGCGCATTATACATGCCAGGATACGGGGGAAGTGCGAATTTGATCTGGACGACGCTCAGCTAGGATTCAGAAATGCGTTCAGAACACAAGAGGCTCTTTTTGGAATCAATGTCCTACTTCAAAAATGTAGAGATCAACGAAGAGATATATTCGCCTGCTTCATCGGCTATGAAAAGGCCTTCGACAGGGTACGCCTGATGGAAATAATAATTGAGAATCAATTGGGGTCAGAAGGCCGAAGTTCGGACGGGATCGCTGTGGAGGTCTGGCGTGGAAATCCGAAGAGGAGTTCGTCAGGGCTGTGCCCTCTCACCCCTCTTATTTAACCTATATTCAGATGAAATCCTTAGAGGACACAGAATATGGAGTGAAAGTCAACGGCGTCCTCCTGAACACAATTAGATACGCAGATGATACCTTGATTTTCTGTGATAGCATGGAGGGTCTCCAACAGTTAATTACTAAAGTAAGTGCAGCTGGAGTGGAGCAGGGGCTGAACGTGAACGTCAGCAAGACTAAATGTATGGTATTGAGCCGAGAGGAACATGAGAATGCTTGGCTGAGCCTCAACGACTCGTTGATTGAGCGGGTAAGCCGGTTCAAGTACTTGGGCACGGAAAGCTTATATTCTGACATCGAGATCAAAGCACGTATAGATGTGGCAAGAACGACGTTTAAAAGAATGAAATCTCTATTCTGTAACAATGATCTCAATCTCAAGCTACGACAACGCATGGTGAGATGTTATATTTGGTCGGTTCTCCTCTATGGGGTGGAAAGCTGGACCTTAAAGGCAACCCTGTTTAATAGATTGGAGGCATTAGAGATGTGGATTCATTGAAGGATGCTGCGGGTTTCTTGGACCGATTTGTTGACCAACGAAGAAGTCTTGCAAAGAGCCAGAACAGAACGACAATTGCTAAGAACAATAAAATGTCGCAAAATCGCCTATCTGGGCCACGTATTGCGTGGAGAAATATACCGCCTTCTACAACTCATTCTCAAAGGAAACATAGAAGGCAAAAGAGGTGTTGGTAGGAGGCAGATGTCGTGGCTGAGAAACATCAGACGGTGGACAGGAGTTCATGAAGCTGGTGAGCTTTTCAGATTAGCAGAAGATAGAGAAGCACTCTCCACAGTAATCGCCAACGTTCGGAGTACCGGCACATGAAGAAGAAGAAGATTCGTATTAAAGCTCCGAAACTGGCGCCGTAAAGTTAAGTTCAGAATCTTGACCATGTTTGAAACTAGAAACTTTACCATAGCTTTGCATCAAAGTTGAAGAATCGGAGACAGGAATTGTAGACAATCTTACCGAGGAAATTAATGATCACCTTCAAGCTCTTGAATCTTAGGTGCAACGATATTTCTCCGAACAGCATTAATTGGAAACTCAATTCATGCATTTGTGGATGTTGCCGACATTCCCGGTGAAGTGCGAGGTGATGTTTTGGAGCTACGAAATGATTCCTCAGCGCCTGATATATTTCAGGAAAATCGTTGGTGTTCTATGCGTCACTCGTATCCTAAAGCTTCCATGCTTTCTTTTTGAAGATTAACGTCATATCTGCTTCTACTTATCTCTGTAAGAGTGGATTTTCAACCCTTCTGCAGTTCGCGATAGAAGTCAGCTATAAGTTGGATGTTCAAGATTATATAAGATTGGCTTTCTCATAAACTCCACCAAGAATACTAAAACTTATTACGCAGCAGATGTGAGCTCAGTCATCACATTAAATATACTTATTACAAAATATCATCACTTTTGTTAAGTCCTACAGTATATTTCTTCAAACAGTTATTTCGGGGGATAACGGGAGTAATTATCTCACCCTATTTAGTATGTTTAAATAAAAAAGCATTTGAAAAATCCAAGGTAGTAAAATTATAATAATAGCATTGGCAAGGTGGAAAAATATGTGATGGGCATTGACAAATTTCAAAATCTAAAAAGGGTCGCGATTAAAAAAAGGTTAGGAACCACTTGTCTAGATCATAATAAAGGTTCCGGTATTTCCTTTGAAAATCACCAATTTAAGTATTCTTTGATTTGGGGTATAACGATTCGATATTATGTTAGATGAGATAGATTCTCGACCATGCAAATATTTATTGTATTGTTAAAACTCAGTTTCAATAGGGTTTCAACCGGTTAAAAAATTTTTTTGGACAAAAAAGAGGTGTTTACTTGGGCATACATTTTTATAGCGAATGTTGGGGGGTAGATCTGACCTTGCCTATAATTAAAAATACTCCTACCTTTTGCCAACGAAAGTATATATTTTATACGTTCAGACAAACCTTTTAGAAAGAGAATTGTTAGGGTTTTATCTATATTACGATTTAAAGTACAAAATGTGGTGCAAAGCATCTCCCAGTATATCCATTTTACCTTGTATGATTGAGGAACTAGTGCGAGTCTGTAAAAAGCATAAGGATATTTTGTAAAAAAACAAATCTAGCGTGGCTTCTGTTAATGTTTAGTGGTTATGGAAATAATCTGCATTATTGTCCTCCAAAATTAAGACAAATTTTCATAAAGCAATTTTAAAATTTATTTTCAATATGCCTGGTGAGTCAAATTTTACGACATGGCAAACATTAAAACACTTAGTTATAATTAGTTCTATTGAAAAGTGTATCAAAGTTATAGCTCACAATGGATTCTATAGAAAGCAATGAATAAATATTTGCAATCATATAATATATCAATAATTCCAATTTGTTTGTGATCCTTATATTTCTTATACTTCTACTAAGTCATGTTAAGTTCACTTTTGTTCTTTTACATAGGTCCTTATACTTCAACTTGCCATTGCATTTTAATTTTGACCAATGTTTCGGGGACAAGATGTGTACATTCTCAGGAATATTAAGAAAAAATTAACAATCAATTCGTATACTGTTTAGGTTATGTGCGCAATGTCGCATAACAAATTATATTAGAAATGCAATGGCAGCCTAATTCAGAGGTATGTAAAGATCTATAAAGTAATTTAAAATTTCCCTTACGCGACATTCAGTATTGTGCAATAGCTAATATATGAAACATTATTTTGGTTTAACCAAACCCGTCATTTATATCTTTACCTACCTGTCTTATTTACGTACGTGTGTGAGATATCTAGGGTGATTAAATTGTAAAGAAATGGACTAGTCTACTTACATCTTAGTGACCATTAGTTTAATCATCCTGAAATGCGAATGAAATTTTTAATTTGTGACGTATTTAAAGTGGTTAGTGATTTTGGTACAAAGTTGTTCATTAACGAATATTTCTAAATATTTGCTTAATTACAATAATCGAAGATAAAGAAGAGCTGATCAACGGTCGATTTTTTATGCTTATAATGCATCTGAGGCAGAGGACACGAATAATATCACGCATAAAAGTTAAACCACCAAATAATAATTAGTGTTCTGTAGAGGTTAATTGATACATTTTAATCCTACCATTTTTTATAATTTCAGCAGTCTAGAGATAGCAAAATCTATGCATTTCGTTAATATAAATATAAATTAAAGTCAGAGATTAAATTCCAAGAACTTCTTCATACGTTGCGTATGCAGATCGTCTGCAAATTTACAGGCCTGTAAGCCACTCTAACGTCGAAAGATTATTCTATTCTAGGATCGTTATATGACATTTAGGTAGTGAATATAAAAAAAAAAACAGATTGCTTTGATCTCCTCGTGGAAACTCTTTTTCTCCATGGTTCTCTTTGAAACCCTCGTATTAGCGTTTTTAAAGCATTATTTCCCCAAGAAAAATATTACGTTTATGCTCCTCAAATAGGTGCGCTACTTAGCTAGTGAATATGATTGGAAATTTACGTGTATCATTAAATTTGTAAACAAATTTGGATCGCTGTGATGAAAATCTGGAACATCTCGCATGTTTGCTACAAATTAAAAGGCAGGAAAAATGTCCAAACGATATTAATGGGGCCGGGCCAACTTTAAATTCGTAGTGGGAAAATTGACGTGTAAAAAAGTCTTGCCCTGAAGCTGAATTGTTCAAATTTTCTTTATTGTCCATAAAGCCACTGAACAAATCAAATTCGTTTCAATGACAGCTTTGGCTAAAATCATACCACTTTAAATGTTGGAGAGAATAATGTTGAATTAATCTTGATCAAAAATTATAATAAAAATAAAATACGGATTTGCACATTTAGAAAATTGCAATAGATTTATTTACATAAAATTAAGAGGATAATAAGATCTACATTATTCTCTTAAATATTTTTAAAATTTTGTTTAGCCTCTGCCAGTTCAATTATTGCATGTTTTTATTTTGTTAATGGTCTTGACATTAATTTTATGATTGATATAATTTTATATTTTACTTTTTGTTAAAAATTGTGATATATAGCTTTTCGAGTTTTAATTTTCGCGTTATTTTTAAGTCACGTAACTTTTATTTTTGGTAGCTCAAAGTGCCGTTTTATTTAATTGGGAATTGTGACAGTGCGGTCGATTTAGTAAAACTAAATTCAAAATTGTTCCTAATAATAATAAAATTTGACTGCCATTTTTTGAATTTGTAGCAATATAGAATTTATCGGCTGCATCGGCACATTTCAGAAAAGCCTTCTATGGACATCATCTCTGAAACAATAGAATATAAATTGAAAAATTGTCTACTGTTTTATGGATGGGAATAAGTCCTAAACATTTTTGGGTATCTTTTGTAAGAATCTAACGTTTTCGAAAATTGTTAAATTTGTTATTAAATTATATATTTTGTGATCTCAAAATATGTAAGAATGCTGTTACTTGTAGTTATATTCATTATATATAAGTTTGTGTGTGTTATACATAGCTATATTATTACAAATAATATACACAAATTATTACGTAAATATATATTTCTGAATTTTATGTGTCAAACAAATAAAACGCATTAATTTATAACAAGTGTTTTTATTATTTAAAACATATTAGTGTACAATAAACAAAATATAAGAAATCAAAACATATATATATATATAGCGCCTCTTGACATTGACATTAAAATGTTAATGGCAAATCAATTATTTTTCTTGTATTTATTTTAGATTAAAACGTTCACAAAAAACGAGTATCCTAACCTAACTGAGAGGCAAGTGAAGGGTTATATAATTTTTCGACGTCAAAGGCTAGGTTCTTATAAACGCGAAATGCGAAAGCAAGTATCGCCGAAAAAAATCGCATTTTATTTTTGTAATTCATATACCTATCTACAAAATTTCGCAAATATTATGGATACATCTTTTTCCTCACAACGTATTTGCTTTGTCCGATAAACTTCAAACTTTCAAATATTACCTAGAAACTTAGTATATTTTTATTCTGTTCCTCCTGGCATTTTGATTATATGTGTACTTCCTTAGAATTATACACTGTGGGCCAAATTAAAGTTGCACACTTTTTCATCGGTAATAACTCTTTGTGTATTCTACCGATTTGTTTTATTTTTGGAGGGTTAGTACGTTGCTATGTTCTTGTGAGGCTGCCCAGTTTTGGTGAAAAAGTTTTAGACAGGACCGAACTTACGTGGCATTTTCTAGAATGCTGCATTCAATTTCGTTGAAAAAGAAATCTGTTTTACTCAAATTTGAGCTGATACGTTTTTTCGATACCGGAAATAAACATGCTAAAGCGTACACAAAAATTAATAATCGAGAAGTGTGATTTGGTTCCTATGGGGCAAATTAAAGTTTCACTCTTTTTATATCTTTGTAATAATTAATTATTTTATTTATTAACAGATTTCATCCATTTTCGGTGCTGTGATAAACGAGACATTTCTGAACGAAAGATCAGTGTCGGTACTATGCAGAGTGAATAGGAAATAGTGACTTTTTTTTAAATGTGACATATTTAGTATTAATCAAATAACAATGTCTCAATTGACAAATAATCAATATTCAGAACATTGCAAGTATTGTTGTCAAAATAAGCACTTACAAGTTAGGTGCCATTATGGTTTTATTACAAATGTAAAGGAGTCCTTCAATTATGGTGTTAGAAAATTAGTACGAGGGTTTGCGCAAAGAAAAATTACGAGTAAGAACAATTTCAAAATTTCTCGCGCATTTGAGAGAACCCAATGACTCAATTGAAATGAAACGAAGATATGGAAAAAAAACAGAAGGAAATACTGAACAGACGAGATATAAAGTTTTGCTCCTGGTACTTTTAGCGGGAAAATTGATCATTTAAATTGTATCTCCCTGCGCTTCTGCGGCCCTAGTACAATGCTAATATTCACTCAGAAAAACTAAATTTCTTCAATCACAGACTTAATATTAGAACACATATAGGCGAGGTATTAAGTTTTACTCCTAGTACTTCTGGCGGGAGCATTTACCATTTCAAATTTACCTCCTTGCGCTTCTGTGGCTCTGGTACAATGCTCATATTCGCTTTGAGAAATTTGTTCCTTTCAATCGTACAGGAATGATGGTAATTCTTTACCTTCTGTGGCCCTGGTACCATGCTAATATTCGTTTAGATAAATTTGATCTCTTCAATCATACAAGTAATTTTACAACACAAATAGGTGAGGTATAAAGTTGTGCTCCTGGTACTTTATGGCGAAAAAATGTTTCTAATTTAAAAATTACCGCCTTGCACTTCTGTGACCATGGTACAATGCTAATATTTGCTTAGAGAAGTTTGATCTTTTAAATCATGCAAATAATACTAAAACACAGATAGGTGATTATGTTGGGTTTGGGCCCTTCGGCAAAATGCACTAAATCAGAGTTTTATCCACAAGACCGAAACAGAATGTTTGCACTCGACCATGTTAGCATCATCAGGAGATGATTAAAACTCACTCGTATTGTTAGCATAATCTCCTGATGATACTAACATGATTAGCGAAACGCGCGTCGAGTGCAAAAATTCTGTTTCGGTATTGTGGAGTTTTATCCATATTTGAAAATTTATCATTTACTATTTACCTCCTTGCGCTTCTGCGACCCTGGCACGATGCTAAAATTCGCTTAGAGAAATTTGACCTTTTCAATCATGCAAGTAATATTAAATGACAGAGAAACGAGGTACAAAGTTTTGCTCCTGGTACTTTTAGCGGGAAAATGTATCATTTACTATTTACCTCCTTGCGCTTCTGCGACCCTGGTACAATGCTTATATTCGCTTAGAGAAATTTGATCTTTTCAATCATGCAAGTAATATTAAAAGACAGATAGCCGATGTATAAAGTTTTGCTCCTGGTACTTTTGACGGGAAAATTTATCCTTTACTATTTACCTCCTTGCGCTTCTGCGACCCTAGTACAGTGCTAATATTTGCTTCGAGAAATTTGATATTTTTATTCATGCAAGCGATATTAAAACACATATAGGCGAGGTGTAAAGTTTTGATCCTGGTACTTTTGGTGGGAAATTTTATCATTTAAAATGTACCTCCTTGCTCTTCTGCGACCCTGGAACAATGCTAAAATTCGCTTCATGTAAGTAATATTAAAACACAGATAGCTAGGTTTAAAGTTTTGCGCTTGTTACTTTTGGCGGGAAAATTTGTCATTTAATATTTACCTCCTTGCGCTTCTGCGACCCTGGTTTAATGCTAAAATTCGCTTTGAGAAATTTGATCTTTTCAATCATGCAAGTAATATTAAAATACACGAGGTATAAAGTTGTGCTCCTGGTACTTTTGGCGGGAAAATTTACCATTTAAAAGTTACCTCCTTGCGCTTCTGCGATCCTGGTACAATGCTAAAATTCTCTTAGAGAAAATTGATCTTTTTAATCCTGCAAGTAATATTAAATGACAGATAGACGAGGTATAAAGTTTTGCTCGTGGTACTTTTGGCGGGAGAATTTATCATTTAAAATTTACCTCCTTACGCTTCTGCGACCCTGGTACAATGATAATATTCGTTTCGAGAAAATTAATCTTTTCAATCATGCAAGTAATATCAAAGACAAGTATAAAGTTTTGCTCCTGGTACATTTGGCGGGAAAATTTGTCATATAAAATTTACCTCCTTGCGCTTCTGCGACCCTGGCACAATGCTAAAATTCTCTTAGAGAAATTTGATCTTTTCAATCCTGCAAGAAGTATTAAATGACAGATAGACGAGGTATAAAGTTTTGCACCTGGTACTTTTGGCGGGAAAATTTATCATATAAAATTTACCTCCTTGCGCTTTTGCGACCCTGGTACAATGCTAAAATTCTCTTAGAGAAATTTGATCTTTTTAATCCTGCAAGAAATATTAAATGACAGATAGACGAGGTATAAAGTTTTGCTCCTGGTACATTTGGCGGGAAAATTTGTCATATAAAATTTACCTCCTTGCGCTTCTGCGACCCTGGTACAATGCTAAAATTCTCTTAGAGAAATTTGATCTTTTTAATCCTGCAAGGAATATTAAATGACAGATAGACGAGGTATAAAGTTTTGCTCCTGGTACCTTTGGCGGGAAAATTTATCATATAAAATTTACCTCCTTGCGCTTTTGCGACCCTGGTACAATGCTAAAATTCGCTTAGAGAAATTTGATCTTTTCAATCATGCAAGTAATATTAAAACACAGATAGACGACGTATAAGGTTTTGCTCCTGATACTTTTGGCGGGAAAATGTATAATTTAAAATTTACCTCCTTGCGCTTCTGCGACC
This sequence comes from Pissodes strobi, assembly GCA_016904865.1. NCBI lineage: Eukaryota > Metazoa > Arthropoda > Insecta > Coleoptera > Curculionidae > Pissodes > Pissodes strobi. The sequence continues at coordinate 1,424 of MU196861.1, read as the reverse complement.
CTGGTACAATGCTAAAATTTTCCTAGAGAAAATTGATCTTTTCAATCATGCAAGTAATATTAAAAGACAGATAAACGAG
>JAEQML010079903.1:0-11800 GCA_016904865.1 Pissodes strobi | reverse complement strand
ATATAATATTTCATGTGAAAATAATAGTAATAATATTACCTTCGTTTAAAAAAATATAATAATGCTAATGATGTTGTTTGGTTATTTCAAAGAATATATTTGATGGGTTAACTAACTTTACATAATTAAAACAAAGTAAATGTAGTTAATTTGTTTTAATGTGTAATATCATTTGATATGTCTTCCAAAAATATATCGAAAAAACAAAGTAATTGACGCCCTACTTCGAGTTATCCAAATTCTCAAACCATACTATACCCCAGATAAACCCACACCAGATGCAAAAGATCGGCAAATTCCTCGTCAGCCAACTTTAACCTTGACGTGGCGGTTATACGCGACCTGCACCAAATAATCTGGGTATGGTTGTAGAATTGTTCTTCAAAATTAAAATAGTTGGTCTGCACCAATTAAATGAAAACGTGTTTTGTTGTGGACTGGTTTAGGAAAAATAAAAATTTGCAATAGCCATTCACTTTCTTTTTTCCCAACTGGCGGTCATGGAAATCTTATGTTATTATGGTTGCTCTGACTTTTTACAGAAATTCCCCAAATACGCTTTAATGTATGCCGATTTATGGTTATTTTAACATTGAAAATGTTTCTGTTATCCTAATGTAGGGCCTCAAATAGTGAAAAAGTACATGCTACATTTACCACATGACGTCATACGAGTGAGAGATCGTGCTAGTTTGTTTATTTAAACTTAAATTTGATCATAAGGTATCGGAATCGGTTCAAATGACTAAAACAAATTGGAGCTAACTGAAACTAACCGAGAGTTGATTGAACGCCTAACCAAAAGTAACCAAAAGCATCAAAACGGGCTAAAACGTATCGGAACAGGTTACAAATTTTAAAATAAGTTAAAACTAACCAAAACGAGCAAAATTTTAAGGACTAACCAAACTAACCAAAAACATTAAATTTCATTAAAACATATCGGAACCGATTCAAACGACTAATATACATTGGAACAGGCTAAAAGTAACCGAAAGTTTATTGAATAACTTACCAAAACTAACCAAAAGCAAATAAAAGCACCAAAACGAGCTAAAATGTATCGGAACAGATTCAAAATATTAAAGTAAGTTAAAACTAACCCAAATTAACCGAATTTTGGCGACTAACCTAAACTAACCAAAAAAATTAAAATTGGTTATAACGTATCGGAACTGGTTCGAATGACTATAATAATTTAACTAATTAACTAATTGAAATCAACCGAAAATTGATTCAACGACTAACCAAATGTATTCAATAGCACCAAAAAGGGCTAAAACGTATCGGCACATATTGAATATATTAAAGTTGAATTTAACCGAAGCCTGGCGACTAGCTTAAATTGACCAAAAACATTTAAACTGGTTATAACGCATCGCAACCGGTTCAAATGACGAAAATAATATGGAACTAGCTGAAAGTAACCGAATGTTGATTGAATGACTAACCAAAACTAACCAAAAAACTAAAATTGATAATAACGTACGGAGCCGGTTCAAATGAATAAAATAAATTGAAACTAACTGAAATTAACGGAAACTTGGTTAAACGACTAACCAAAACTAACCAAAAGTAATCAAAAGCACCAGAAAATGCTAATTTTCAGCTAGTGTTAATTTATTTTAGTCATTTAAACCAGTTCCGATACGTTATACCCAATTTTAGTGTTTTTGGTTAGTCACCAAAATTAGGTTAATTTGTATTAGTTTTAACTTACTTCCATAGTTTTATTCTATTACGATAAGTTTTAGCCCGTTTTGGTGCTTTTAGTTACTTTTGTGTAGTTTTCGTTAGTCATTCAATCAACGTTCGGGTACTTTTAGCCAGTTCTAATTTTTTTGTGGTCAATTGAACAGGTTTCGATACGTTATAACCATTTTAAAAGTTTTTAGTTAATTTTAGTTAGTCAAATTTCGGTTAATTTGGCTTAGTTACTTATTTTAATACCTTTAATCAGTTCCGATACGTTTTAGTCCTTTGTGGTGTTTTTGATTATTTTTGATTAGTTTTGGTTATTCAATCAGTTTTCGGTTAGTTTTAGTTAGTTTTAATTCATTTCAGTCATTCGAACCGGATCCGATACGTCATAACCAATTATAATGTTTTGGTTAATTTTAGTTAGTCGCCAAAATTCGGTTAATTAAAGTTAGTTTCAACTTACCTTAATATTAGTCTTGGTTAGTGGTTCAATCAACTGTTAGTTAATTTCAGTTACTTTTAATTTATTTTAATTATTTTAACCAGTTCGATACGTTATAAACAATTTTAGTGTTTTTGGTTATTTTTGGTTAGTCACCAAAATTCGGTTAATTTAGATTAGTTTTAATATTTTTAATCCATTTCGATACGTTTTAGCCCGATTTGATGCTTTTACTTCCTTTTGGTTAGTTTTGGTTAGTCGTTCAATCAACTTTAAGTAAATTTTAGTTAGTTCCAATTTATTTAAGTCATACCGAGACGTTAAAAGCATTTTTAATGTTTTTGGTTAGTTTTGGTTAGTCACCAAAAATCGGTTAATTTGGGTTAGTTTGAACTTACTTCAATATTTTAAATCTATTTCGATGCGTTTTAGCACGTTTTGGTCCTTTTGGTAACTTTTGGTTAGTCGTTCAATCAACTTTCGGTAAAGTTCAGTTAGTTTTAATATATTTTAGTCATTTGAACCGGTTCGGTTAGTCACCAAAATCGGTTAATTTAGGTTAGTTTTAACTTAACATTTGTAATCTGTTCTGATAAGTTTTAGTCCGTTTTGGTGCTTTTAGTTACCTTTGGTGAGTTTTGGTTAGTCATTCGATCAACTTTCGGTTACTTTCAGTTAGTTCCAAATTATTTTAGTCTCTTGAACCGGTTCCCATACGTTATAATCAAATTTAATGCTTGTGGTTTGTTTTCGGTAGTCGTCAGAATCCGGTTCGTTTTGGTTAATTTTAGCTTACTTTAATTTTTGTAACCTGTTCCGATAGGTTTTAGCCCGTTTTGGCGCTTATGCTTAGTTTTGGTTAGTGGTCCAATCAACTTTCGGGTAGTTCCAATTTATTTCAGTTATTTGAACCGGTTCCGACACGTTATAATCAAATTTAATGTTTTCGGTTAGTTTGCGTTAGTCGCAAAATTCGGTTCGTTTTGATTAGTTTTATCTTACTTTAGTTTTTGTAAGCTGTTCCGATACGTTTTAGCCCGGTTTGGTGCTTTTGGTTAGTCGTTCAAGAAACTTTCGGTTAGTTTCAGTTAGTTCCAATTTATCTTAGTCATTTGAACCGATTCCGATACATTATAATCAAATTTGAGTGTAAATAAACAAGCTAACACGATCTCTCACGCGTATCACGTCATGAATGTGGTAAATATAGCATGCACTTTTTCACGATTTGAGGCCCTATACTAGGAGGAAAACAGAAACATTTTTAATGTTAAAATGCATTTTTAGACTGTCAGACTTGCAAAATTGATTGGTTAAAACAAAAGTTCCGATATCAAAATAATAAAAAAATTTCCCATATGTGGCCAATATTCTGGCGGACACTGTATTACATTAGTTGTATTTAAAAAAGATTTACCTATAACACTGTATCTGCCAGTTTTCAGATTTAATTGAATTTCGTGCTTATTCGATTTTAGAATATGCTATAATTTTGGAAATAAGTGTGCGGCAATATGCATTAAAACAACATTTAACGTACCTTTCAGGATCCCGGGGTAATTTAAATAATGATTTTTCGCCATCGCTTCTATTAGAACAATTCAAATAAAAGTACTTTTAACCAGGCATTTTTAACAAAAATAAAATAAAGATTAATTATTTTCCGCAACGCTCTCGGACTAAACCAAAAGACTCGCGTGGCTTGCGTTTAGAATCACACTAGAGCTTGCCCTGACTATTTCTTGGGATGGCTGGCCATCCCAAGGAGGCGGAGCTTTAAACGAATTCTTGTTTCATGCGTTAGGCGGGAGGTTTCGCATCTGGTGTGGGTTTATCTGGGACTATACTAAAAACACGCTTCTCCCTCTTCTTCTATGAAATTTAAATCCTTCCCGCTCCCAGAAGCATTTGTTTTGATCGGCTGAACAAATATGTCAAAAGTTCATTTTTCTCCGTTCACATATAAATGCACTTACTTTGTTTTAACTTTGGACAGCCGGGCTGTGTGGCTTCGTGTTGCTCCATGAAGGAGCCGGAGCGCGAATACATAGATTGTACATAGATTACTTTTATTACCTACTGAGTAGGACACTTGTAATTGAATAATGTTAATAAATGGTTGATTATGATGTAAAGTATCAATACGTTTACTCCAAAAACAAATGATACTTTTGCTGCTTTTAAAAACTAGAAAAAATCTGTTTCTCACCAATGCTTATTCTAACCAAACCTACCAATCTGTACACGTGCATTTTTGTTCTCCTCAGTTTTTCATGATGCATTTTATCAGTCTTGATGAACTTGACGCAATCAAAATGTACCATAAAAAATACTTTGATGAGTTTTGTGTGGCTCAGTGACATCTGATTGATATAGTATATGACCCAACAAGTGTTTGAAGTACCTAAAGAGTAAGTGTTTAGCATGAGGCGTTAATCGAGTGCTTATAACATTTATTTTGAAACATGGATCAAACAAGATTTTTTGTAAATTTGATTTTTTTTAGGATACGTAATTTTTAATAATACTAATTTTTGTCATTTTTCAGCATCAAATCACCACAATATTATTGTCAAGCACTGGTAGCTGTTATTAGAAGTATATAGACATTGAAATTTATTGTATGTCTTAAGCTCTCAGACGATTTGCCAAAAATATTGTAACGAAGTTACTATATTTTTAGGGCATAATTTGCACTCTTGGTTTTAACTTTCTTATTTTACGGGCTATTGACTTCATTCTTATTCGCAAATTCTAATTTAAATACTCTGAATCCAGTTCTATAACATATTCCGTCGCGAAAAGCCGGCAAGTACTCCCATTTGTACTCACGTTTAACTTAAAACTAATTTAAAGTTTTTATGATTAACTGACTATTACAATAACGCCTAGTCGTACTATTTGCAATGTATTCTAACTGGTATATATTTAGTTACTTAGTATTGCGTCCTAAAGGAGTCGTGTATACAGATTATTGTCTGGGTTAGTTTGGGTTAGTTCGGAATGCTTTTTTCTGTAAAATAACGAGATAAAATCAATCACTTCTTTTGTATAGTCGTTATAGTCGTCAGGCATAGACGACCTAGAGTACCGAACGTACCACAATCTTGTTTTTTTTTAGCTGAATAAAAGTAAATTTTTTGGTACTTGTCAATTTAGTATGAAAACATACAACAGATAGCGGTCAAATAAAGTCAGTTATTTCACCTTTAATCCTACATCTAATGTGCTAGTCCGTTAAGCTAAATATAATGCTACCTATTCGTTTAAATACCTGCTTATAGTATGACCCTAGCCTTCTATCGAGCTGTTCCAGGGATAATTAAAAGTTCTGTAGCCGTATACGTAACGTGATTTCCTCGAGCTGTTTGATAGGATCGATCGGCTTTATGAACATTTTCACTGGCTTAGCACAGAATCAATCAATAAAGCGTACTGTATTCTGGCAATCGCTATCGAGGAAGCCTTCAAAGTTGTAGACTTTTATAGCAGTGCATTTCAAACCGTTCAATAACTCTCTTACCTTTCCGAATAATCATGTCAGAAATATTGGTTTCGGAGTTGTCGGTTATTTTCCCGGATTTGTTTCAATATTTAATAGGAAAAGTTAGACAAGTTAAAAACTGAGTCAATGTTTACTTCTGATATGATAGCTTTTGGATGAGGTGAGAAAGCTGACTTTGACAATAATTGTTGGTTGCCTATTGAAGGGTATTCTTCACCAGGTGTTTTTCTAGCGATCGTCGTGCGATTTTGATGTGCTTGAGGCCCAAGCCAATAAGAAACAACCTAATTTATTGATGTGCTACCATCAGTTTGATGTTAAACGACTATCTGATCTTTCGCTTGATGTAAGCAGGCAATATGATTTATGATTTAGCGGAGGCAATATGATTTAGCGGTTGCGTTGTGCCCCCAAATTTGGCAACACCGCCCGATTATTTCGCAGCTAGTTCCAACAGAGACGCAGGCTCTTGGTTAAAGGTACGTTTAGGCCTAACATATTATGCCGCGTATTCATGCGTTTACGTTTTGATGACAGCAGTTCAAAATGGCCGCGGGCCGGAATGAGTTTCTGTTTGATTAGTTGATTGTGGGTAATGGTTTTATCGCCGCCGTGGGTTTTCTATATCCTGCCAGCAATACATAAGATCACACAACCTTAGGTACGTTTTATTGCATAATGAAGATGTTATCAAATTTGGTGGCAATCATCTTGTTGTATTTTACGTGTTGTCGTAGGACAATGTAAAGCTTGGTCGAATTTTTTTTGGCCCTTAAATGTTGAACCTTGGCGTGCGAGGTGGACCATCTTGACTTGACCCCATTCTCTTTTTTGATAAGCCCTCCTAAGAGGAGGTAGTGCATAAGCCTGATAAAAAGTTTAAGAATTTCTAATTCGCCTTACGGGGATAATTTTCAGGCTGGAGAAGTTGGCATATTTACCAGTTTGGTGGGATAAATTAATTCACTGTGGATTTGTTGCATTTCGTCTGAGGTCAAGATTTTTTTTTGGCAACTGACCACGTGCGGTAGATTCCGGAACAAAATACGCCGTTTCCTTCCTCAAGGGGTGCCTGTAGGATAGAGACTTGCTCCTATTCGTCAACACCACCAAAACCCTATGTAGCTAAGGTTTTTTTTATTTGGGGCGAGATTAAGTAGCTAACCAAGTAGCTACCAATCAGTCCGGTTAATTGTTTTTTTTTGTACCGACTTTATTATTAACTTAACTTCTAGGTTTGGTATTGTTTATATTTTTTATTATTATTATTGGTAAATTTCTAGCGTCCATAGCTAAGTTAATTATTCAAATTTTACTTTGTTGCAAAGCCTAAGCCAAAACTAGTTCCATATTTTAATTTCTAACTCGGCAGTCTACAAGTTGGTGGCGCCTTTAAATAAATACCCGCCCGTCCTACTCAGCGATATTTGAGCTGAGGCCTAATTTGCATGCTACGACGACCACTCGTTCTGGCCTACGCATCGGTAATTGCAAATTTTCTTAATTTAAATTTTGAATTTTTAATTTAAATTAATTCACTATCAATTTCCTCTAATCTGAAGTGAAGGTAACTAAATAAATATTAGAGAACAAGAAATAGCCTAGTAATCTATTAACGTCATACTGACATTGACACATTCAAAACACTGATTAATTAGACGAGTGTTTTAAGTAAATAATCAAAGTGGAAAGTATTCGCCCTTAGGGATAGTATGCAGTGAAAAGCACATATTTAGTCATAAGTCTCAGGATATTTCTGACTTATAAAATGTTTTGTTCAATCATATAGCAAGATTTGCTTCATAAGCTATTCATGGTAGTTTTGAGTGTAGGTAAATTCTCAGTTACTTAACTGACTTTAGTTATTCAGTTGGTTTAAGTATATCATCGCCAAAGTTAAATATAATCATCATAGTTCTTACAGTTTGCTATAACCACGATTTAACACTGATATATTTTAATTATTATTCTGAAGGTGTTTATTTACAGATTTATTTAAGACCGTTATATCATTAGTAAACCTTATAGTGTCAAAATCAGTGTAATAAGACAGTAATTGAAATAGTCCTAAAGAGAGGGTTAGATTATTTGATTGCGAATATTATCGAACAAAACTTCAGCTTACACAAGACACAACCGCAAGTCTAAGGATTAATCGAAATGTACGGTTTCCCCCAAGCCTATTGTTCTCGCCTAGCAGTTTTGCATGACCTTATGACATGCTCTCAGTCTCTCAGGGTGGATTTCAAAAATATTTATTGGCTAATGAGCTTTAGTAGTAATTTAAGTAGGTATGTCAGTGCTATTTCAATATTTCCTTTTGGTAATGTTTTAACTAGATATTTTTGTAAATACCTATATTTTATCAGTTTTCTATTTACGAACTCAAAATCCCAGGATTATTTCTTTCACATTTCTACTCGGATGGGTGACCGCTTAGGAACGCCACGTGCTGTTATCATTTTTGAGTTTAGATTTATGAAGGTTTCACTTCTACCGCTTGTGAACTGCGCACATGAATTTTTTTGAAGTGAAAATTTCTTTAGCGTCTTTGGGTTTGATTTGAAACTCGATGAAACGGAAACAAAGAAACGCTCGATGAAACGGAACATTTCAAAACATCTTGAGCGCCGTTAGCCGGCTGAGAACGCGAGTGATTTGAGACTCGATGAGACGGATGAAACAGAGGCGAGGAAACGAAAAAAGCGACACCAATAAAAATATATAGATCTATAGGATTTAGCCTGCGAAAGAATGAGTTAGAACACAGTATACAGGTGTTACATGTTTGCCAAGAGTAGAAGGTAAAAAGTAGTTATTGACCGATCACTGAAGTTAAGCAACGTCGGGCGTGGTTAGTACTTGGATGGGTGACCGCTTGACTTAGTTTTATGAAGGTTTCACACGCGTATGATATGTTTATAATTTTATGTAGTTTTTAATATCGCTTTGCTGAAGTTTTCACTTCTGTCGATGTCGTGCGGTTTTAAGCACACACCTTTTTTCTATATTATTATTTAAGAAAGTTTCCTCTTGTATTAAATATTTTATAATTATGATTTTTTTAAATAACTTCTTATGGCACGTTCAGCACACTTTTTGCTAGGTAATGAACAAGCCTGAGCCGTCACACGTCAGGCACGTCATGTTTCGCATTGTAATGCTCATTCTGGTAAAGACGGCTCGAATAGACCAAGTTGGCGGAGCGAGAAGGAGATTGCCGTTACTTCGCTGGTATATTCGCTCGGCACAACAAAATAGGAAAAGATTATTCACGGAGTTTTTCTGGAAAATTAACGAGTCTGAGCCGTCACGCGTTGGGTTCATCAAGCTCGGCTACGCAACGCTCATTCGGATAATTTTTCTCGAAAACAGCACATTTTTAGGTCGTACTTGGGGACAGCCAAAGGTCAATTGTTTTTGACGATTCGATTTTCCGTCTCCGAGTTATTACGTGCAATGTGTGATTTTTAAAAAATTTGCTTTAACCGTCGAAAAAATTAATTAGTTTTGATGAAGGTTCTACACACACATACATTTTTTTGATGTGAGAATTTCTTTAACATCTTTGGGTGCGGTTCGAAACTCGATGAAACGGAAACAAAGAAAAGTTGATGAAATGAAAAAGGGAAAAAGCGAACCAATTTCAAAACTACTTTAGAGCCGTTCCCAAGCAGCAAAATGTGCTCGGACTCGAGCACAATTTTCTTGTGTCCAAATACTGTCGACACTTTTTCGAATAATTGTGTTTGAATAGACACAGTGTCTGTTGTTTAAATTTTTTTCGGTTGGTGTCGACACATTACCAACTCATTGTGTCAAAAGGAAGTGTGTGTCTAAATCGCAACATCTTGGACATATGTTTCTAAAATGTTTCTTTATTGTATAACAGTGGCGGATTTGCAGTCTCGGCCGCCCTAGGCCCCAAGCTATCAGCCGCCCCTTTCTCAGCATCCACCATATAGACTACATAATGAAATTACTTTATTGCCGCCCCTAAATCTGGCCGCCCTAGGCCCGGGCCTACCGGGCCTTAGGGTAAATCCGCCACTGTTGTATAAGTTTGAACTCGACAACACGAGTTAGACACAGCTGGGTCGACGCTTAGTCGACTCGGTGTGTCTGTATTTTTTCCTAAAATTATGTTTCCGCTTTGTTACTAAAATGAGTTGGGTAGACACAATAATTTCCATATGGCTTCATTTCAAACCCATCATTTCCATTTTGTTTCTAAAATGTGTTAGCTCACCTAACTTCTCCAAAATGTGTGTAGACAGAGTAATAATAATATAGTGTTGTTATAAAGGCAATTAGTGTTTGAGAATTCAAAAAGCCTCCAGAAAAATGGCCAGAATTAAAAAACCTGCTGAGCGAAATGTGTATAATACATCTTACTACCGTTGTGTACAAAAGGAAATGAAGGAAAGCCAGAAGAAATTGTTGGAATTTATGCAAGAAGCAAAAAAGGATGTGCGCTATATTACATACCACCACAAAACTTTAAAATACAGATTAAAAACAACCGAAAAAAAAATGTACACACAAAACGGGCGGGTGATGAAAAAATGAGAATGATCCGGCAAATAATATAAAATTAAGGTTAAGAAAAATTAGGAGTGTGTTCAAATCGAGACCGAATGGAAACATTTCGATACACACAGGGCGCATTCTAGACATAATTGTTTCTGATATATGGCCGCTGATAAGATAGGCACATTTTGCGCATATAATAAACGCGGCTCCCTTACAGGTTACCAAAATGTAACTGCGTGGCCATATAGTCAAATAGCAAAATTTTTATCGATTATTGGAAACGTATGTCTAAATTGTTTCCCCATGGTTTCATCCCGGTTCTTATGTGTCACTATAGGCAATTTTTGGAAGAAATTTATTCAAATACCGGAAACATGTTCAATACATAAATGCGCCATGTTTTGTCAAAAAAATCCGGCATGGCCGCTGAAAAAATGGCGGAAAAAAGTTTCTTCTTCAATTTAGTAAGTTTTTGGCACTATTTAGAGTGAAACGTAATAAGTGTGCTACCCTAAATCATGATAAATATATTGAAATCTACTTTTGTTAAAAATTCAGAAAAAAAAATAAATTTATAAAAATAAAAAAATAATAATAAGTTAAAAATATTCGTTGTTTTGTAAGCCCGTTTGTTTTAGAGGTAATGTGCCAACGATTATCAGTAAATTTTAGTCCGCAATATAAATTAAAGTTTCGTGTACGTGGAAAATGCCAATTATATAAATACGACCATTTTATATGCGACTCAACAGGAAATACAATCACAATATGTTACTTCGCATCTGCAGAATAATACGATACAAATAAACTCCTTTAATTACATGTCCACGATATACCCAGAAATGCCCAGAATGTTTCAAGTACAAAAATATAATTTGTGTCCATTTGAGTTTATTTTGATACACAATGAACACCCAAATAATATTTTCGCCACAATTTGGATGTGTGTCGATTTTGTAACTATAGACAAGTCACTGTAATATTTTGGAAACAAGACGGGCAAACATTGGGCATGTTTAAGTTCATTTTTAGAAACATAATGGAAACACAACATAATCATTTTGGGAACAAAATAGAATCACTATAGACACACTCGAGCCACATTTTAGGAAAAAGTGAGGCACATCTTCGACTAAGTTTTGGATATATTTTGGGCATTATTTCGTACTCATGTTGATCACCATTTTGGTCTCATTGCCCACACATAATGGTTCAAAGGTCGATATTGCGCCTTAAAATTGTGTCGTGCCCAAATATACGAGTCGACACTTATTCCATAATGAGTCGCTAATTGCTCCTTGGGTTAGCCGGCTGAGAACGAAAGTGATTTGAGACTCGATGAAACGGATGAAACAGAAACAAGGACACGAAAAAGCGACACCAATAAAAATATATAATCTATAGGATTTAGCCTGCGTAAGAAGGAGGTAGAACACAGTGTACAGTTGTTACATGTTTGCCAAGGGTAAAAGGTCAAAAGTAGTTGTCGTGCGATCACTGAAGTTAAGCAACGTCGCGCGTGGTTGGTATACTTGGATGGGTGACGGCTTGGGAACACCACGTTTAGTTTTATAAAGTTGTCACTTCTACCGCGTGTGAATTACACACATGATTTTTAA
>JAEQML010079902.1:0-11800 GCA_016904865.1 Pissodes strobi | reverse complement strand
CTTTCAAGGATCAACACCAGATGGGCGAACTACATTTACCATGTTCGAGTTAGACCGAATTTGAATTTGAATAAAACGCCTGAAAACGGTCATGAGTCTAATCTACTAGTTTTTGAATCATTATTAATGAAGACGTTATCCAATAATTAAAATATGAGAAATATTGGAAAACAGGTATTTAATACTATACCGAGATTTTAAAAAAATATCTCGGTCAACGGTGATCATGAAAAGAAAAACGAGTGGCTTAGCATAGATCATCTGTCTGTCAACGTTTATCTAACCTAAACTTCAAAAAATAGAAATAAGCTAAAGGATTTTTGATAGGTTGGAACAGAGATAAATAAATATCTAAAGAGAGATTGCCGAAAGATACGGAAGTTTTTAAGACCGCTTATTCATTGCGCATTCCCGAGGAGTATGGCGTTTGGTGGGAATCCTTGAAACTAAAGTTTTCAACAGCTTACCCACCTGTGAGTCACCGTGACATTTGATTTGAATTTACAATTTTTACTGAATTTTCATTCCGACACATCATTTTTGCCAGATTTTACGGGTAAAGACCGCCAAGAAAAAAATTTCGGAATGAAAATGCATTAAAAATAGCAAATTCAATCATTTCGGATCACGGCTTAAATAAAACAATAATTTTGAATATGGCGTCATACAGTCGGTAAGGAAATAATTTACATTACCGACCCATAAACACAAAAAAATTTATCTGTAATACCAATCAACCCATATGTCATTCATCCCGAGAATACTGGCGGCGCTAGTGAAAACTGTCTTATGAAAAATAAGCATAAATAACTGAGACATTGCTCGTTTCGGTCATTTCTCGGTAAGGAATTAAACATCAGTTAAAATATTCAATATCTATTTTATTTTATCTTTAATTACGCAACTATTGTCAAAATAATATCTTAGATCCCTAAAAATGTACCTGCCTCCGACAAAGAGCAGTAAATAAAAAAGCTACAAGACATCCGTTTGAAGAAAATGTGAAGTTGGATGACAGCTGCAAAACTATATTAAAATCGATTTCAAAATTGCAATGAAAACCCATAAAGCCAAACATATGAAAATAGAATTCAACGCTCATAAAACGTAGTAATTATTCATATACCTTTCTATTGTTAGTCAATTCTCCTATAATTCCTACAAGAATAATCAGTTGGCATTCTAAAATAATTAGACGCGTCTGGCGAGCCAGTCTAGGAATCGCCCTGAAAATTTGGTAAGTCCCTTGAACAAGCATGCGAAAATATTTTCGACAATGGGGTGTTGCATTTTCTACTAGAAAATAGCAGCAACTGTGGTATTTTAAAAGGAACTTCAAGTGTATATATAGTCTTGTTCTTAGAATCGCTAGCGACGAGCCTCCTTAACATATTTTTATACCTATCTGTTGCCGTTTTCGAGATAATAATTAATTTCCATTTCGATACCCTGTGAGATATGCCAGCATTCGTAATATACTGCAGTTTAAATTGAATTCTCATATTTCCTTTACACTTTCCTTTCTGCCTCATTCTTTTTTTATTTTTTATTTAACGAGATACACCGTTTTATAATTCAACATGGGCTTGTATGTAAAATCCATTATTTCATTTTTCATTGATGTACAATGTTGTATAACATTTGGCCAAGTATACTAATGTTATCCACAAAGTTATTATTCACAGATATCATTGCTAATGCACTAAGCAGTTCATCATTCAAAGAGTTTTTTAAAAACGTCTTTATTCTCTTAACAGTTGAGAAACAACAATAATTTTTTTGAAGGTCATATATAGATTAGTTTCGCACAGCTAAATCAAATTTACCGAAAAAATTAATATCAGGTGATTATTATTTTCGAAATATAGCGTGTGCTGAGTTTATGCTTGATATAACAAATCGCGCTTGCAAAAGTGATACCGTGGCTGAACTATTTGTACCTATCAGGCAGGAAACATCATATCGGTTGGCGGTTAAGGATTGCGGTAATTCGCAATGGAAACTGATGGCCGAGACATGGAATATAATAAATAATCTTTAAGGAAAAAATAGATATAATTTAAATTACAGTATAAAATAAAAAATTTGGTAGTGTAAAATATTAAGTATTGTTTTTTTCGTGGGAGGCTCGTGTCCAAGAGCCCAAAATAGCCGCCACTGTTCTAACACACGTGTATAGTGGGACGGACTGGAAGCTGTAGATAAAGTTGAAGTAGTTACTATATGTCTTGAATACTTTGTTGGTGCTTACTTATATAGTACTCCGTACATTTGTTTGCATTACATTGTTCATCTGATGCTGAATGTCTGTTTACCTTGCAAACTTCTTCTTTAAATATATTATTAAATGAGTTAAGTTGAATTCATACAACGTTACTTGAATTTTTGTGATTATGTTATCTTTGGATTTATATGGGCGCGGACCATCAATAAATAAATAAATTATAAATAGCTATGTAAAATTTAACTGTTACATCTGCATTAGCAATACTTACATTCAGAAATGACCAAATAACTAAACACTAATACAACAGTGTGACCGCTGTAGATAAAATCTCCGCAGAACGTGTGTTTGCCATTTACTGAGAGGCCAAATCCACTCATGAGATGTAGTACCCGCTTGGCGATGAGGCGTGGTGAGGTATCGTTGGACTTTGGTGAGCAGGGATATGTTTTGCTGGACAATGGTAGCACAGTGACGTACATGGTGACCGCTCGATACATGTAGAGGAGTGACATTATCAGAAATATCCTCCTGAATACTATGAACCTGAAATAAACGAAATAATTTGACTCATATTTCATTAATCTTTTTTAGAGCAATTTTTTTTAACAAACACAATATCAATAAATTAATAGATTCGTTTAACAGAAATATTTTCATAAGAAAACATCGCAGTCACACTAGTCACAATCCAGTCTTTATCTATATCAATATTCAGAAAAAATGTATACATTGGCAATAACGTGTGCTCGGATAAACAAGCAGCTGTCCCTACTCAATATCTACAAATTTAGTAGCAGTTTTTATTTGTCCAATATTTAATTTAAAAGTGTTCTCAAAGAACATGCGGTTATTTAAGGATGTTGTGGTTTTACTTTATAATAATAATAAAAATAATAATAATAATAATAATAATAATAATAATAATAATAGTAATAATAATAATAGATGACTTTTAATGAAAAAGATAACATTTGAGTACCACAAATATAATAATAAACTTAACAAAGGAGATAAATTTTATGATGAGAGGCCCGCAGACGCTACCCTGGCGAAGT
Organism: Pissodes strobi; assembly: GCA_016904865.1. Taxonomy (NCBI): domain Eukaryota; kingdom Metazoa; phylum Arthropoda; class Insecta; order Coleoptera; family Curculionidae; genus Pissodes; species Pissodes strobi. Next base: position 8,518 of record JAEQML010079902.1, on the reverse strand, counting down.
CTAGCCAAATGGCTACTCTTACTCAACCAGTATAGTAGACTTGCTAACTCCTCGAGTTTGGAGAATGGCAATATTTATAATTAATTAATTATTGGAGCAGATGACTAAAAATTAGCTAGACTCTAAGAAGGATGAAGCGGACCTTAGACTTATTAGGGAGGTCCAGGTTTAAAACTTAAGCAAAAAAAAAATCATCAAAATGAAAGAAATAACCAAACACAATATTACAATGTTTACATGTGGAGACCCCGGCAGACCCCTCCCTCCAAGGCTCCAGCAACCGCGCACAGAAGGCAATTCAGCGTCCACTCACTTGCTCACTCAGCAGATAATTACGATATTTATACTTAAATTTGGTAATATTAAAATGTTTAAATTCGTCAGGTAAAGCGTTATAAAGTTTTATAGCATCGAACGAAAAACTTCGTTGAACTATCGCTGTACGATGCTGTGGCATGGTGAATTTGTTTTTATGTCGCAGATTTCTATCATGGACGTTAGATCTAAGAATGAATTTATCTCTAAGTAAGTTGGAAGAAACGGATTTTTTTTATAGTTTTATGGATGAAATTGCCGAGGTGATGAACTCGACGTTTATTCATGTCGAGCCATCTACATTCAGATATTATTTCTGAAATATGATCGTATTTACGTAATCCGAACATAAGCCTACAACACGAGTTTTGTATTTTTTGTATTCCACGTTTATCAGCCTCGTAGAGGCAAGGACCATACAGAAAGTCACAATATGTAAAGTGTGATAAAACTAAACTGTTGCAAAGCATTTTCTTTAAATTATAATCAGGTAAATGTCGGTTACTATAAATCAACTTTAATGCACCATAGGTCTTCCTGATCAAGTCTTTTATATGTTCACAGAAACGTAATTCCTCATCAAGCACGAGACCCAGGTTTTTTGCATATGGTACAAAGGTTAACGGCGCACCGCATATTTAATGTTTCTTTTCTGACAGTTCTTTTAGCTTTACTTGAAATACAAATTAATTTAGATTTATTAGATTTAGGTTTAAGTTGTGTTCTTGGGACAATGACGAAATATTTTCCAAATCCCTATTTATGTCTGCCGCCGGCTCGCCTGTCGCACATCTGTTTGATGAAGTGAGTGGTAAAGCTGTGTGTCATCAGCATAAGCTTGTGTTTTACAGTGAATCGAAGAGGTTATAATGTCCATAGTGTAAATAATAAAAAGTAACGGGGATGAAATGGAACTCTGCGGGACTCCAGAGTGAATGGCAATATTGCTCGATTCGTTGTTGTTATATACAATCTTCTGCGACCGGTTATTTAAAAAAGTTAATTAAGTCAACAGCGTCATTTTGAAAGCCATAATAATTTAACTTGGCACACAAAAGCTCATGATCCAGCGTATCGAAAGCTTTCGAAAAATCCAGTAAGATAAGCACGGTAACCAAACCTTCATCGCACGCTTTAATTGCGTCATCCATAACTGCAGCCAGCGCGGTTGCAGTGCTGAAACCTTTTCGGAAACCGCATTGACAATATGGTATTATCTGTTTTTCTATAAAGTAATAATTAAACATTTTGTTTATGAAGAACCTTTTCAAAAATTTTCGAAATTATGGGCAAAATACTTATTATTCTTAAATAAGAAAATTGTTTAGGATCAGTTACCTTTGGCAGGGGTATGCCAATGGCTGTTTTCCACAATGCTGGGAAATTGCTGTTTTCAATAAGGCTATTTATAATATGTAAAATAATATGGTTGGATAAAGGGACTACAAAGCCCCAACATTCTTAAATTAATATGATCTGTTCCTTGAGCGTTAGTTTTAATATTATTTAAAATAAAATCAATATCATCTATTGTTGCCAAGGAAAAACTAAATGAATTTCCTTGTTTTTGTAAAACTCAATTTTTTTAGTGCAATTGTACGATACATTTTTTAAAAAAGAAGAGAAGTAATTGTTAATTTCTTGAGGACTGGAGATATTAGTGGGTATAGCATTTAATTTGTTAGATCGAATATTAAAATCTTTTAGGGTTTTTCATGTTTAGAATGTATTTTGTTGTGCAGTGATATTTATAAGATAGTTTTTTTTAGACCGTCTAGTGGCAGCAACAACACGGTTACGTGAAGATCTGTAATTGTCGCCATCCAAGTTATTTCTTGTTCTTTTATACTTTTGACAGGCTTTATTTCTAAGTTGCTTAAGATTTCTAATATCTTTATTCAACCATGATGCCCTTGGCTTAGTGATTCTTGCCTCTTGAAACGGCGCATGTCTATCAAATAGGTTGATAATTAGACTGTTAAAAATCAATATTTTATTATCAATGTTAGGTTCCCTAAAAAGACTATGCCATGGTAAGTTTTCTAGCTCATATTAAAATCTGCATATCAAAGTTTTTGTAACTACGATATTTTAATATATTAGGTGGAGGTTTACTAAAGCGTATATTTATGTCTATAAATACTAGATTGTGATCAGAAATACCCTCAGAAGAGAGTACTCCATATTTTTGAATCAAATCTATATCATTAAAAAAAATTGGATCAACCAGAGAGCTTGATCTTCCTGTCACCCTCGTAGCTTCATCTAGAATTTGTGAAAAGCCATAGGCTTCAAAAATGTTAAGGATAGGATTGTTTAAGTTGAAAAAATTAACGTTAAAATCTCCCAAGCATAAGAATACATCTGCGATTGGGAAGACGTCGCTCAATATGTTATCAAAATCCGTAACAAAGCTGTTAATATTAGTGTTAGGTCTGTAGAATGCACCGATAACGATGTTCTGTTACGTAAACTAATCTTTAAGAACAGATATTCCAGAGCCTCAGAAATATGAAAATTAAAATGTACTTCACGAACATTTAAGTCCTTACGGAAAAAATTGAAACCGGGCGTATTCACTAGATCCGAGGCAGTATTGTCGGAGAGCCAGGTTTCAGTTACCATAACAGCCGTTACTGTTAATCAAATCAGTAAACTCATTATAGCCCGTAAAAATTGATCTGACGTTTAAGTGAGCAATTTTCATAATAAGATATTGTCAGGGGGTGTCATATAGACACTTATTAATTAATTTTTTAGTAAAAGCACCAATCCAGCACGCACCTAAGAGCAAAAAGAGGGGAGCCCGCCCGGTCTCCGAAACTTAAAAAAAAAAAAAAATATATATATATATAATATACCTCTCCCTTTTCCTTCTTTATCCAAATGTAATTATTTACCTATGACTTGTCGTTATTAAAATAATATACTTCTCTTTAATTTGACAACAGAAGGTTATTTAGCTCTGGTAAAATGAGTCTGGGGCATTAAGGTCCGCTCCTGATTTACATTATTATACTTTACCCATGTACACCCAAGATGATAATGAAAACAAAATTATTATATTAAAAAAAACTAATATCAGTCACAATAAAGTGCACCAGGGGTACTATCATTAAGCGAGACAAAAAGTGAGAAAAGAAGTTGTGTTTTCTGTAAATAAACCTTGCTTCAATGCACGCCTTTCCCTTAGTAATAATTGTCTAAGGAAAAGGAAAATAAAAAAATCCCCTAACATTTATAATGCTAATTTCCGTACTTTCGATAGCCTTAAAGACTATTTATCTTATCCTATCCCCTTATATTGAAAATTTTTGAAGACAAATTAAGTAACATAATATCTTCTACAATGTATATTTTTGTTGGATACATGCATTTCTATTGAGATTTTAGCAAGGTTAAATCCTACCATATTTAAACCAAAGGAATGAAAAAAATATTTTGAAACTGTTTTATCGAACACAGCTCAACTTTCATGTCCGACTGAGAAAACACCAAACACATATCATAGCTTTTTAGAAAAATATTATTGAAGAGATCTTCAACAAAGCTGTAGTTAGATGTAGACCACATGTATTTTTCATTGTAGAATCTTCAAACGTCTTCCAATTTTTCAAAAACGAAAGCAGTTTTAGCCCTATTAAAGTGGTACATTCTCAAAATTCACGGTAGAGATAGAGAAACACTAGATTTTCAAATTGTATGAAAATGATCTTTTGGTGTGGTATTTCTTTCAATAGAATTATTTCTTAAACAAAAATATAAATTAACAAACTTATCCAAAAATGCTGGCTACTGTTATGTTGAGCCACTTATCTGATATGCCTCTAAATGTCAGACAAACGTCAAGCAACAGGACAATTATCTACCTTATTGAGACCAACCGATCCAAGAATGGAAATGAACCAATTCCTTGGTCTTCCTGGAGCCTTTTGAGCTATCTTAAATAAAATAATCAAGCTATTCCTTAAAATTGGAACTTGGATCATTTAAATGTTAGAAGGCGGATTGCTATGGCTTATACCATGCCAATAAAGAGTACCAGTACAGAGCATTTAATGAGAAGGTTGACAGATGTACAGAAGTTAGAGGCATCTCATTATGTTATATTTTTATGTATATGCAAACTTACCTATGCTTGTGAAATATCATGGCTATCATAGAAGAATTTACACAAAAAATAATGATATATTCTGAAACATCGAGTGCCCAGTCATATGGGGGTACATTGTCCAGAAACACATCGGGAAGTGGACCGTAGACTTCCCTGTCCGGAACTTTCTCATGTACTAAACTTAGCGACGTTAATGTGAGTATGAAGTTGAAACACATTATGATGAATGCTGAAAAAAAAAAACTTCTTATATTATATTATATAGATTACTCAAATAGAAGTCCATGAAGTTCCGCATACATTAAAAACTTCCGACACAGAATAAAAGTCAGCATGGTTCATCTATCGGATAGTCCGTTCGTTACTGATTCCAAAAATACTAGGTTTGATACCTCTGTATTTAGAACTACCTGAGAAAAATGATAAAGCTGTGCCATTAAGCCAATACATTATTCTATACCATTTTCTCTGTAACAGATTATCCGATAAATGAACCATATAAGAAAACCTAACTTTCATTTGTTGTGTGTTTGGGACACCTTGCAGATATAACTTGATCTAACTCAACAAAGATCGTACAACTTTTAGAAAACTTTTCCAAAAATCCAATTACAGCATTAAAGGGGGCTCCATTTGTAACGAAACATCCTGTATAGGGTTATTCCGTACATTTCGACAAAGCCTGCAGGGTTTATTAATATAATTACAAAAAATATTCTGGATTACACAACTATTATTGCCAATTAACAATGGTTTACACAACTATTATTGCCTTCGCAGCATAAAGAAGACTCGAAAGCAAAGAACATTAATTATACGATAAGAAGGTCCACTCTCCGCGGCGCCGGCGGCATGTCAACGGTGTGCACTGTGCCTCCTTCCCCGCGCGAAAACTAACAGGATATTGGCAGTGACCTTTGACGAATCAGTTATACAACTCTGAGCCGGCACCTTTGATACGGCCAGCTGAGTCGTGGGCTGAGTCGAACTAGTACATACACAAAATTCGCGAAAGCAGTCAACAAAAAGCACTACAAACAATGCCGACTCTCGAACAAACAAGATGGTAGTTTTCGCTTTTCGGTTCCTTTTCAATCAACATACTTTTCCTGTCGCCGCGCAGAAAATCAATAATCGAGATCTCATCTGAATACAAGCACAATACAAGCCTGTTGCGTGCCTCGTTTTACGGTTAATTCTCGCCGACACTATCTCTATCTCTTTCTCCTTACAGATGGTATCTTATTGAAAAGAGACATACATATATGCTGAACTAATGTTTTATTTATAAAGGCAGCGTTCACTCATTGAGCGCAGGCGCAAGATAAGAACTCCCAGCTCTCCTATTGGTTGAAGCGCTTGGCTTCAAAACACGTGGAGAGTTGTTTAACTGATTCGGTTACGATATAAACTGTGCCTTTGACACGGCGCGGCGCACACTGGTAAAATTTCTAGGAAAGCTGGCCATAATAAGGTTTACCAGAAATAAGACATATATGTTATTAAGTATTACACGTTTAAAATATCGTGTTTTAGACAAAGATGCTTTATTGTTGAAGTTTTGGATCATCTATATTTATATATAGGGTGTATCAATTATCACTAACGATAAAATCATGTATAAAAATCATTTGTATGTTCTTAAACCGTTTTAAAAAATGATTTTGAAAATTAAGGGCTCCTTCGTTGTAAAGAAAGGGTTTTAAATTTTTAATTTGATGATCCAAATTTCGTTTTTTTTTTGCAATAGTTAATTCACAAGTCTCATGAGCAGAATGAATGTTAATTGGACGACAAAAACGCGTTTTACGAAATTATCGACTAATCGATTAATATTTCAGAAAATATCGATTATTTCGATAATTTTGGTTAATAGATTATTTTTATTATATGATGATGATATCGATTATTCCGATTAATCGGCTATTTCGATTAATCGATTAAGCGATTAATCGATTATTACAAATAATCGAACATCGATTATTACTTTTAAGTATCGCCCAGCCCTAATTGAGATATTTTTTTTGGCCTCCAAAACTTTGTCGTACGAAGGATATAAGTTGCAATTTTTTTGCCCCGCTTCCCCGCTTGCGTATTGATAATTTTATACTGATGCTGACAAATTAGCTTCTACACATATTAGAGCGAATACTTCATCAGCATTTAACTCTAAATGTAGATTATCTTGATTGTTTTTGTTTTCAAAAATGTTGGTTTGCTCGGGTTCGTTACTAATAGTTTTGAAAACTTTCGATGCGGATAAGTTACCACATGATGTGTAGCTCATTTGAGCGACATAAGTTACTCCTGTGGTGTTGAATTTTGTCGGAGTGGTTTTGTTGTCCCTCTTTGGACCGGTCACTACACTCACTGAACGCTACTGTTTTACGTCCTTTTACAATATATTTTTTTTAATGTTACAACAGTCGTAAGCCAATTTTTATTTTTTTTTCTAAAAACATTTTTTTGATCCTACTTGATTGATTCCACTCGGAAATATATTTATAGTAAAAAGTATTGCAAGTCGACCTAAACTCATTGGGAAAGTCTTGATATCCTGTTAATTAAAATATTTTTAATTTCAATTTAAGAAATTTTGCATTATTAGTTTGGTCGGGAAAGCTTTGAAGTATTTCAAACAATTGGTTATACGTTATAGTTAAATAATTTCGATCTGAAGCAAAGAAAAAAAATAATGAAAGATTTATTCTCGTATGACTAGAACAAGTTTTTTTCATAAATTAGAAACAAATTATTAATTTACTTTTTCTTTATCATTAAAATAAAAAATCACAGTCATCCCAATCATTAAAATAAAAAATCACCCTATCAACTGAACTATCGCATTACGCAATTATAGAATAAGTATTTTAATAAATATACAGTAAAAATATTGTGCGAACTATTTACCTAATTTTAAAATCACCCAGAACGCCAAAATTTAATTAAACATAAAAACATGGAGCAAATTCGAGCAAGATTTTCTTCTTGATGTCTTTTGTCAGAATGTACATATTACAGTATATTTGTAGTCACAAATATGGTGAAATCATTAACCAAAAAAAAAAAAGAACTTGTGTGTGCTTAAGACCACACGATAGAAGTGAAAACTTCAACAAACGGGGCAAGGCAGTAATAATTATAATAATATACATATAATATAAAAATCCCCCCTCAAATTAGACCCCCGGTCCCCCCCACCCGTATGGTCTAAGGTGGCCCCCAATGGGACGCACCTACCATAAAAATTTCGACCCCGTACCTCTTCTCGTTCTCCCGAAATTAATTATTTAAGTTTTTCCTTCTCCCTCCTCCCCTGGCAAAACGGGGTGTGGGAGGGGGGTGTACGGGGTCCCGTTTTCGTCCAGGATCTTCTTTTTACCCCGGCTACATCCCCTGAAAATTTCAGCCCTCTACCCATACGGGAACATGCCAGTAGAAAGAGCGTTACGTTACATATCCGAGCATGACGCGTGACGGCTCGGTCTCATTCAACCCCCACAAAAAAAATGCAAAACGCGCCTAAAGAAGTTTTCACTTCAAAAAAACTTGTGTGTGCTTAAGACCACACGATAGTGAAGTGAAAACTTCAATAATATTATGAAAGCGTTACATACATATCCGAGAGTGACGGCTCCGAGCGTGACGGCTCAATCTTATTCAACACCCACAAAATAATTAATATTATGAAAGCGTTACATACATATCCGAGCGCGACGCATGACGGGTCAACTTAATTCAATACCCAGGAAAAAACGCTAAACTCGCCGAAAGAAGTTTTCACTTCAAAAACCATAACGTAAGTTTGACAGGGCGCTGCAAACAATTTAAAAGATATCAATTGTTATTTCCAAAGGCAACTAGAGTACCAGAGTGTTATGACTAATTTCGTCATAAATTTGATTAAAAACATCGCAAACGAAAATATCGTTTCTGGCCAGCTTTTATTGAAATTCAACCTGCGTGCGGCGAGTCGGCCAATCGTTACCAAGCAACGAAGCAAAACACTACGATTTCTTTGTAGCGCTCGCTGAACACATCAAAGCTGCCGCGGTTGAGTGAACCTTCTTATCGTATAGTTAATGTTCG
>JAEQML010079901.1:0-11800 GCA_016904865.1 Pissodes strobi | reverse complement strand
TGAATCGGTTACGATACGTTATAATCAATTTTAATAGATTTGGTTAGCTTTTGCTAGTCGTCCAATCAACTTTTGGGTAGTTTTACTTAGTATCAACTTATTCTAGTCATTTGAACCAGTTACGATGCGTTATATTACATTTTAATAGATTTGGTTAGTTTTGGTTAGTCGTTGAAGCAGCTTTCGATTAGTTTCACTTAGTTTCAACTTATTTGGGTCATTTGTACCGGTTCCGATACATTATTAATACATTTTAATAGATTTGGCTAGTCGTCCAAGTATGGTACTTAGTATTAACTTATTTTAGTCATTTGAACCGGTTACGAGACGTTATAATATTTTTTTTTACTACTAACATGATAAATCACCATTATTTACTCCATTCCTTAAATGAGAAGTAACATTTCTCACCCTAGGTAAATAATAATATTTAAAAAAACCTAGGTCAATAATGAAACGGAAACGGAAAATGTCAAAATGTCAAACTTGTTAGTTTAACAACTAATTGTCATTTCGGATTATTTGAAAAATTAGTAGGAAATGATTAATTTCAAAATCTAATCAATTCAAATAATGATAAGAATTGTATCAGTGCTATTAGCAGCGAATATTAACTACGATAAGAGGATTCACTCTCCGCGGCGGCACGTCAACGGTATGTCTCCTTCCCCGCGCGAAAACTAGCATGATACTGGCATGTGACCTTTGGACCCGGCGCACACTGGTCGAAATTCTAGGAAAGCTGGCCATAATAAGGTTTACCAGAAATAAGACATAAAAGTTATTAAGTATTACACGTTTAATATATCGTGTTTTAGACAAATAATTGTTGAATTTTTTGCTCATCATCTATATTTATATATAGGGAGTATCAACTATCGCTAACGATAAAAATCATGTATAAAAATCATTTGTATGTTCTTAAATCGTTTTAAAAAATGATTTTGAAAATTAAAGGCCGCTTCGTTGTAAGAAAAGAGTTCTAAATTTTTAATTCGATGATCCAAATTTTGTTTTTGCAACGGTTAAGGCGGCGGTTACATTGGATAAGAATTCGTACGAAAATGTGTTCGTAAGAATTCGCACGAATCAGTTATGACGAATTCTTACGACGTGGGTGGTTACACTGCTCGGTTTCATTTATACGAATACAGTACGAATATTAACTTATTATAAAGTCATAATGGACTCTATCTCAGAGTTTAATTTTTTGGGAACATCACCATCAGATACTATCTTTCATTGAAAAAATAGAAGCACATGGGTTGATTTGTGTGGACTTTCACTTACTATCAAACATGGAAAAAAATTGTAAAATATACCTAAATAATAGTTATTTTATGTTAAACATGAAAATTGTTGATAAATAAATATATTTTGTACTTATTTTTTGCTAAACATGATAAGTACCCAAATGGAAATACCTACCTCCTAGTTTAATTCCAGCCGCTACTTTACATAATTTTTTATTTAACTCTCTATTATGGTATTGTTTGCTTTTCTGATCCCATAGGGATCTTAGTTCGTGAAACAAAGTAATCAATACTTTGCAATCTATGTCACTTAAAGCCCAACGAATCCAGTTAGTCGTACGAACAACTACCCAGAAAACAAAATATTTTGGTCGCATTGGAAACACGTACGAACTCGCACGAATTCGTAAGAAATAATCGTAAGCAATATAACCACAAATATGTCAATATATGCATTTGTTTCCTTCCGACCACTTCTTACGAATTCGCATAAATTCGTACGAGCAAATTTTCGTACGAATTCTTATCCAATGTAACCGCCGCCTAATTCAGGAGTCTCACGAGGAAAATGAATGTTAAGCGGACGACAGAAACGCGTTGATGAGGGCCTGCAATTTTGCCATACATGTATTTCAGAGTTATCGCTATTTTTAAAAATTAATCTAATAGGGACGAAACTAGTAAAAAATATAGAAGCATCAGTGCAGCTGTTGTTCAAAAACACTTGCTTATATTCTGACTATCCCAAGGTATAATATCAAAGCCATATTTACAAATTAAAACTAAATTATAAATTTTTATCTGCTGATTCAGCCAAAGTATTTATTACCTCTTTTTATAATAACATCAGTCTTGCATCAGCAATAATGATTCTACCGAAATTTCAGCTTCAGTTTCACCTTACTACAATATTATGGGATTAGGGGTGGGCGACAATAATCGATTATTCGATTCACTTTTAAGAAATTACCGATTATTCGACTTATCGATTAATATTTCAGGAAATATCGATAATTGATTATTTCGATTATTCAGTTATTTGCTAAAATATTAAGCGTTTAATCGATTATTCAATTTCTTGCCCACCCGTACCGATGACTTTACAACAGATATAGCTTTTCAAATTCCAATTTAGCAATGCGTTGCGTTAAGGGTAATTTAAATGACATTTGAAAATACTTTCAGTACAACATATGAAGCAAAAAAAAAACAGAGAAACGTAAATGCTCAAACAAGACAGCAGCAGGGAAAACTGCGCACGTTACAAATTTAGCCAGTAAGGGATCCTCATTTCGACTCGCCATTTTCTGATAATCTGGCTTCAGTTGTTGCACAATTAGGTATAACAGCAACACATATTCTCAACGGAGTGTTAGCACGTTAGCAGTATAATACATCAGTCTTTATCATTTTATTATTTATTTGGGCAAAACTATATGATAAGAAGGATCACTTTCCGCGGCGGCATGTCAACGGTGTGTCTCCTTCCCCGCGCGAACACTAGCAGAATATCGGCAGGCCTTGATACAAAAAAAAACAATCATGTTGGCAGGCGACCTTTGACGCGGCGGCCATAGACCAGCTCATCCTTTTGCCAGATTAATTTTCACGCCTAAATTCTATAGTTGAGTCAATATTCGATATAAGATAATATCGCAATTTTTTAGTTGTATTGTATTACAAAATAGGAATGAAATATACAGTAAAAATATTGTGCGAAACCTTTAACCAATTTTAAAATCACCCAAAACGCCAAAATTTAATTAAATATTAAAAGATGGGGCAAATTCGAGCAACATTTTCTTCTTGATGTCTTTTATCAGAATATTAGTATTCGGAAATATGGTGAAATCATTAACACAAAATCAAAATCTTTTAAATATTAGTTATTAAATACCTTGAGTATTGTTATCAATAATAACTAATTAAAAACGTTAACAGATTTTTGAAACAGCCAGCTGAATACAAACTTTATCAAAATATTTATTTGGTGATAATAATAAAAAAAAACCATAACGTAAGTTTGACAGGGCGCTGCAAATAATTCAGAAGATATCAATTGTGTTTTTCCAAAGCCAAATAGAGTATTAGAGTGCTATAAATAATTTCGTCATAAATTTGATTAAATATACCGCAAACGAAAATATCGTTTATGGCCAGCTTTTATTTAAATTTAACCTGTGTGCGGTGGAGTTCGCTGATCGTTACCAGGCAACGAAGAAAATCAACGACGATTCCTTTGTAGCGCTTTCTGGCCATTAAGTGGGCCTTCTTGTCGTAGTTAATATTCGCTGCTATTAGTAAAAAAATCATATACAGTATGACTCAATTTTCATGACTCCCCATAATACTCTTATTAATAATGCTATTTTGTCAAAATTTAGATGGAAAGAAGGTACTTTGTATGTATGGAGCTGTCAGGAGATTATTAGCGTTTTTTGGCGAGTAACCACGGTTAACTACAAGTAATACTGAAGTAAGTGCCAAGCGGGCACCCCACCACAAATTGTACTGTCTGCTTCTGTCTTCGCCAAAATACCGTAGTTAGATCTGCCATTGCTAGAAAAGAATATAGATATTTTGCATATTTATTTGAAAATGATCAGTTTGATCAGTGCAAAACGTTTACTCATATTTTTGATGACAGAATGGTGGCCTCTGGAGATAAGCAAACTAATGGTATTTTTTCGATGAATATGTTCAGGATACTTTATGCTGCTCAAATCCCATTTGGGGCACATTTGTGTAGGAATTCCGATGCGTATGAGGCTTCTATAGCAGAATTTCATGAACGTATAATTTACAAACTTGTTCAGAATGGAAAACAAACATTTCACATGTTTAAGGTTTCAAAATTAATCCGCCATGACTCCACCAAACCTCGAGTACCACACCTCGTCACGTATGTAAGTTGTAGTAAGCCGTAGTTGAAAATTGACGATGTAATAGTGACGTCACGAAACTTCCCCTCACTTACCACAATTAAATTAATCCTCGTGAAAACAAAGTAGTATCCTGTAGTATGCCGTGGTTAATTGTAGTTAGCTCGCGAAAAAACGCTTCTTGTTACGATATCTGTCAGTTAGACAACTGAACTTCCAGGCTACTTGACATTTCGAACTATTTGAAAAATAAGTAGAAAATGACTAATATAAAAATCAAATCGAATCAAACAGGGTAATATATCAGTGTTAGTAGTAAAAAAAAATCTATATATAACTCGGTTGAGAAGGCCATTATTAACCTCGCACATTATATCCTTCGGCGCTACGCGCCTCAGGATATAAAAGTGCCCGGTAAATAATGGCTTACTTCTCAACCTAGGTATATAATATACTATTAATATATTAGGTTAGTTTTTATAGTCGTCCAAGTATGGCACTTAGTATCTACCTATTTTAGTCATCTGAAGCGGTTCCGATACGTTATAATCAATTTTAATAGATTTGGATAGTTTTGGTTAGTCGTCCCATCAACTTTTGGGTAGTTATTTATACTGACGTTTTCAGCGGTTTAATCATTCCTAAGATATTAAAGATGCTAATAAATAAAAGTACTTATTTTCTAACCAATATATTTATTTCGCCAAATTATTAACTTATGGTTTTTGGTTACTCTCTATTGATTTTAGCGTATAATATAGCATAACTCGTCCAGAAATCCATTAAAACACGCAACACCCAACAAGGAAAAATGCATCCAAAGTATAACCCCGTATTTCCAACAGCTAGAATTTTACCGTATTTTAGACGATGCGTTTACTACAGCCAGCCATGCCATAGCGCCTATACTGGTAAATGGCAATTTTCGGCGGATCGAGCGGTTCGAGGTTCGAGGACGGGGCGTAGCAACAAGGAATGATTGGCTTCTGGTTATTTATTATTATTGTGCTTTAATAACGTATATTAATTATTTTAACTTTTACATACAAATTACGCAAGCCCTGTTAAATACGAAACAAGATGACGAATCATTTAAACAGATTTTTGAAGGAGCTGCTTTAAGGATGCCCATTCCAACTGAACAACGAGACGGACGGGCAAGATCCACATTAATGCAGGATCAAGTTTTTTAAAAACATATAGATTAATATTACGAAGTTTTAGACACTCGCTGGTTACAAATTACTACTCGTTTTCGAGATTTAGAAAAAATTCAGTTTATCACTTTAATTGACACTTCAAAAATTTAATTTTACTCCTAAAACTTTCCTTCCGATGCATTAATTAACTTAAAAGACTGTTACCCCAACATATTTGCCGATTCTCAAAAAAATAATTTTGAGCTACAACTTATTTGGGCTAATGAAGAATTTAAAGAACTTTAATGAAAAATATTACTGAAAATAAAAATATCTTCAGAGAATTATATAAACTATTTTCCTTAGTAACGACAATTTGATCTACTAGTGTTTCGGTGGAATAAAGTTTTTCATTTCTAAAAAGGATTAAAACCGAGGCTAAAACCTATTTACTTAGTTCAATGACCGAAAACAGACTCACAAATTTATCAAAGATTTCGATTAAAAAGGAACTGCTTAATGAATTAATGAACACGCAACCGTTTTACGAAGCTATAATGGACAAATTTGCAAGCCTGAAGGATAGAAGAATTGATCTCGTATATGAAAAACCATAGACTAACCCAACGTTAGCCTTCTCTGGTTAAGAAGACCAAAATTTAGCATGATATGGTAAGTAATATGTGCTTGATATAGTTTTTAAGATTAGTAATTATTATTTTTCCATATATAGGACGTAAATATAACTTTGTTTACTGAATAAAAACATATAATATGAAGAAAAAGTTTCAAAGCAATATTTTATATTTGAGTGAAATATAAGAAATATTATTTAGAAATATCCACCCTTTATTTTTTTTAATTACAATTTTATACCTATTTTAGCAATATGCGCTATCATGGTTGCCTTAGGTGTGTTGTTTAAAGGCTGATTTTCATATATAGGGATGCGCATCGACTGTGCGCCTACCATGCTGCGGCCGTCACGGGTCTCCTACATTTTCACAATAGGACTGGACGACCGCAACACAGTCGTAGCACAGTCCTATATGCGTAAATGTAAATAAGGGCTTCAGTGCGTTTTATATGGAACTGGAACATACAATTTTTTGATTTACAGTGAAAACGTCGTAGGTGCACAGTCGGTGCAGAGTCCTATATAAGAAAATCAGCCATTAACGACTTTTGGTTAAAAGTTTGAGCGTGGCACCCCACATTTGCCTCCGGCGCGGCGGCCTGACGGTAAAGCCGAGGGCCGCCACGCCACTAGTATGCCGTAGGTATTTTATTGCGATCGGCTAACACCAGGCAACAGCAGAAAGGACTGCAAACAAGTTTGAAACCAGGCGCACTGTTATTAACAATTGGAACTGTGCAATGAGGGAAAATCAAAGGGAAAACATAATGGGTATTTACAATTTGAAAGTTGCTCTTGCAACATTTGAATAACTGAAAAACTCAAGAATCATTAACGAATATGTTTGTGGTACCTGCCAAAAAGAACTTGATTCGATCCTATACAGTTTACGGGCTGATCTATAAAAATTAAGTATCTCGAAAACAAAAAAGTAATTACAAAGGAAATTCAAACTTGTGGCTAACTTCACGGCCCCACATTGCAATCTGCCTTTTTGGTCGGTCTGTATTTACTTCAATATTTCGCTACTTACCGAAATACCTGTAGTAATGCAGATATTTAGACTTTATCGCTCTACCGAAAATTGGTTATTAACAGCAGTCCTTTTAAAAATTTTGTATTTGCTCGCTTGTATCTAAAGAATATAAATAATAAGCTGGTTTTATTTATAACATTGCGTACCATTTTTTCAAATTAGAATTTTAAATTTAAAATATGGAATTTATACCTTACCTTTATCGCCAATGCCGTCCGCTCCTGTTTTACCTTCTTTCTTTTCAGCTTTAGGCCGCTCATCTATTTGTTTACTTTCTGCTGCAGGCCTTCCCATTTTGTCAGATTCACCTGGTTTATCTTCGGTTGGCTCTGCCCTACCTCTACCTCTTCCTCTTGTCTCTCCTTTTCCTAAGGGAGAATTTTCACCCAAATTTTTAAAATTATTTTGAAGAAATTATTGAAATGTGAAATAGAAATATACTAAATATTGCATAATATTGTTTACCTTCTCAGTTATTGTTTTTAAAGGAGGATAAAAATGCAATTAAAAAATCGACATTATAATAGTTAAAAAAGAAGTAGATAAAACCCGACAAAATTGAGCATCGGTTTTGTTAGATACTTGGTCCCACGAGAGCCTATCAGCTAGGCCTTTTGATCTCCCCTCAATTAGTACTACTATCTGGTAAAGTTTACGTGGACATTAATTGTGAAACTTTTTGAAAAAAGAGTTGTTAAGTTTGAACGTCCATTGTTACTCTATAGAAACTGCTCAAACAAGAAAGCGCGAAACACGTCAATTTACATACCAAAGGAGACAACTGTTGAGGCATTTGTTGTCGTATTACTTTCAACCCCCTGACCCTCAGAGCATTAAAATTTTAAATGGCAACCCCTATTTATTTTGCCAATTTTGAGTTTGTAATTCAAACTGGATAAATTTCATATTTTTATATTTAATTTTTTTGGTCAAAATTGAAGTACTTAACCTCACGAATGGTAGAATATACATAATTTCTAAATTGAAATAATGCAACTTTTAAAAGGGAGTTACATTCACTGGCCCGTCACATTTAAAAATATTTGTTGAAAAACTAGGTTCCAAATTCATCGGTTTATTTACATTTTGCCAGAAAATAATTAATCTTTTTCGGAGAACTACGTTTTCTCCTTTTGCGTATACTGATATTATTTAGAAGTGATAAGTACAATTATTTATTTTCTGACTGGTGGTGTTCATTTATTCATTTGCGATACTCCTTCGATTAGTGAAAATAAGGTGTAGTAGTTCTTTCATAAACAATTTCAATAGCTTTCAATCATTGTCGTATTGCTGTTGATGCAGTATCCTTTTTTTTAAATGGTTTAGTGTATTGCTGAATGCGTAGAAATGATTTTTATTAATGAAGGCAAAAATGGTTGCTTGGTAAGAATGGCGGCCATATTTAATGAAAGATATCGGGGAAAAAATGTTGGACACAAGTACATCTGAGAGCAAGTAGCTAAGTTTGAGGAAACTGCATCTGTTTTCAATAAGGGATGGGGTAAGATTGTTCAATAAGGCCGCTCAGATTGAGGTTCTTGGTTAAGTTGCCACAGCTGGTTGCCCAATAAACTGGTTTGTTGCATGAATCAGTCAGCTTCACAAATTTCACCCATGCTCTCATGCAAACTGCAAATTATTCAAGAATTAGGGAATAATGATCCGGACTTACGTATTGAGTTTTGCGAAATTATGACTAACCGGATAATTGCTCAGCCCCTGTTAATGAAAAATATCTGTTTCAGAGATGAATGCACTTTTTACTTAAATGGCAAAGTCAACAAACAAAATTACTGTCACTGGAGTCACTTCAACCCTCACATTATTAGAGAGAGATGCATACACAATATCCTCAATAACAAATGTTTGGTCGGGTATATAAAGCAATACTATCATTGGTTCTCTCTTTATAGATGAAAATCTAAATGGTGAATTTTATGCCGAAATGTTAGATAGAAGTATAGAGCCTCTTATAATTCATGAGGTGGAAAATCAAAGGGACGCTAATGGAAATCTTGCTCTAGATGAACATTTGCGGCGCTTCTAGCAGGACGAAGCATTATGTAAGATCAGTAAGAGGGTGGTTAGATAATCATTATCCGGAGTAGTAGATTGGTAGTAAAGAAACCACTGAATGGCCACCTAGGTCATCAGATCTTACACCGCTCAATTTCATCATATGAATGTATAAGCAAACCCAACCCGAATTAATTGGACAACTGCAACAAATAATTTTGTTTCGTCCGAGAGTCTCCAAAACGGTTTGAATATCGGCTGTACTTCTGCTTAGAAGACTGGAACCCATTTTTAACAATTCATAAAATAATTATTATAAAGGTAAGAACTTGAGAATTTCTTTATCATACTGCAGTTGCATTATTAAATACATTTCACACATTCGTCAGGTTAAGTACTTCAACTTTGACCAAGAAGAACCGGAATTTATCTAGAATTACATAAGAAACTGAAAAATGGCTGGGGGGTCAGGAGGTTGAAAGTAATAGGCCAACAAACGCCGCAACAGTTGTTCCCCTTGGTATGTAAATTAACGTGTTTTGCCAAATCTTGATATTGTCATTAGTGTTGGCAATATTAAATGCTGTTCGTTTTCAAATTGACACCCTGTATAGTAGTACAGATAAAATTTTGCGGCAATATTTTCATTCTCATGCACGTATTATGCTCAGCAATTTTGCATATGACATTTTTAACAGAACTATGAGCCCTCAGGCCCAGGTGCTTTTGTTAAAAATGTCATAAGCGGGATTATCAGAAAGTAACAAACTTAAATGTAAGAAGAGAAAATTTTGTTGACCAAAAAAGAGAAAATTTGTTAAACAAGATGCTGAAAATAGTATGAACTCAACACTTTGGAGCTTGAAATTAAAATAAATATAGAATGTTTGATGGTCGAGAATTCAAATTTAATGGTTTAGTTAGATGTTGCAGATGGTGGAACTACCAAGTTGAGTAAATAATGAATATTTCTTTATTAACCCGATTCAGTTTGACGCGTTAAGAAATCAAAGAAACCGTTGTGACATATTGACTTAGAATTGAGTCACTAAATAAGTCTTCTATTCGTACCTTTGAAACGCGCGCTGTGAAACGTGATTTCGTCATCTTTTTCTGGCATATCTCTTGTGACTGTGGGTTTGGCTTTATCAGCATCCTGGGGCGTTCCTGAAAAATATGGTTTATCGTTTATATCATTAATATCAATTATTATTTTTTTCATTTTGGATATGTCTTGGGATAGTTTTGTTTGGTTGCACCCCTGGGGCGAGCGAAGCGATCGGAGGATCATGCCCTAAGTGAAATATTAGTAGATTGATAAAAAATTAATCAACTGCAACGTGACAGTGGAGACCTTTTTCCCTAACCCAGATACGATAAAACCACACTTATTTTAAACAAAATTCGTCTTCGCAAATTGAACAGTTTCTATTTTTATACACTTTTTTACCCCACACAGCACCCCTAGTTGCTCCACTGTCTCGCAAGACAGTTGATTACTATTAGGTTTCTGCCAATAAAAAAACGTCTAAAAATGACGTAAAAAACACTGAATTTATGTGTTTCTGAGGAAAAACAAGAAAATCCGCTTGACACGTCAACTAAACAATTATCAAAAAATCAATTCGTATACAAGGTTTATTTACTGTGATCAATCCGAGTAGCTAGGAAAATGACAACAAACCGTGATTCAAATGTGAATCGTACTTCGACCAAGAAATTCCTGTACTTAGTTCGTGTTAGATTGCGTTAGTTGTAAAAACGGTTTTTTTAAAGTAAACTTTTAAAATACTGCATGTACTATTTTTCTAATATTGGCTTAGTATAAACTCAAATTAAAGTTAAATACTTACCTTTATCTAGTCCTAGGTCACTCTTGTCTCGAGGTTTTTTCTCTCGGCCCATATAATCGTCATCTTTACCCTTTTCGCTTGGTCCTATTAAAAACGAGATCAATGTTTTTATAAAAAGGGGATTCATGTGCTTATGCTAATAAGTCAAGCCTTGGATGAATCTCAGATACTATGGACGAACTGACTTCTCATTTTGCAATACACATTTTTCAATTATAATAAGCTTAAAAATAAGGTATCAATGTTATAAAATCAGTTTAATAACACAGTAACTTGGTAAAAATTTCCCCTCTAAGCTAGGGAAAGAACGCTAAAAGTAAGTTTTTACCAATGTCTATACTTTTTTGTCTCACCTAAAACCTGAGTCGTCTTGCTAGAGCATATTGCCCGCCGCCTCAATTTCCTTTCCTGAGTCGCCTTGCTCGAGCATATTGCCCGCGGACTCAATCCCCTTACCTGAGTCGTCTTACTCAAGCACATTGCTCGCGGAGTCAGAGGTCGTCTTCGTTCAGTATTACAAGTCGAATATACAGGAGATTTATTAAAAGATAATTTCCAATTTAAAAAATCACTGAAGTTTCAAGTGCAAAGCTTAAGTGCAAACTCTAAGTGATACTAATCCAAACCAACTATAAATGAAACACAACACAAACTCTTAAGAAAAATTATATTTATAAAACAGTGACTAAAGACTTATAAACAATTCATAAATATACCTCAATCGAGAAAGCATTGTACTTGAGTACACGCTGATCGATAAATATTGTTAATCATTTCTCGTTAAATTTGACCAATATATGTTGTTATTGTTTATCCAAAGTGCTTTCTTTATCATCTCTTCTCACTTGACGTAGAGCCAATCCGGATCTGAGTTTGCTGGACTTTTTTAAATAATTAATATAATCACAACATTTTTATAGATCTAAAATCAATAAAAAAAAAATTAGAGATTAGAAGACTAAGATTGTAACGAAGTTACTA
>MU196860.1:0-11403 GCA_016904865.1 Pissodes strobi | reverse complement strand
AAGAACGATCTAGATAAACAACATCAGCTGTCAACCAAGTGGATCGAACTCGGACACCTGTACAGTGAAACAAAAGGATTCATGTTCTCCATACAGGACCAAGTTGTGCCGACAAAAAATTACCAAAAGTACATAACAAAAACTAACATAGAAAACGATAACTGTAGAGTGTGTAAATCCATGCCCGAAACGATACAACACATAACATCAGGATGTTCTATCCTAGCACAAACAGACTACCTAAACAGGCACAATCTGACAGCCAAAATCCTCCACAAACATAACATTAAAACAATAGAAGAGCCGTACTACAAATACACACCAGACCAAGTCAACGAGAACCAGAATTACAAAATATACTGGGACCGAGGAATTATAACTGATAAAACAATTATAAACAATAGACCAGATATAACAGTGATAGACAAAATTAATAATATCGCAATGTTAATAGATATTGCACATCCCCCTGGACCACAACATACAAAATACACGGACCTAGCTGAGGAAATAAAATCAATGTGGAAAATGGAAGAAGTCCTCATCCTTCCCGTAGTCATCTCAGTCACAGGCCTCATACCACCGGAGTTACCCGCAGGATTCACGGAACATAATCTTCCACATCAACTAATAACAGACATGCAAAAATCAGTGATCCTAGAAACATGTCGGATAGTCAGGAAAATCCTAAAATAAGTCAACAAGGTGTGAGTTTTGCGAAAGCCCTCACTACCTTTTACCACATATGTAAATGTAAGACTAAACAAAGAAATAATAATAATAATAATAATAAGATGCTTTATTGTCAAAACATTTTACAATTTGTAGACATAGCTAGAGCTAGAGTACAAAACATATAAAAACACAAATAGAAACATACAACCAAAAGAAAAAGAAAAACCTAACTATACAAAACTTTATACAATTGTGCAAATTGTACGTGGTCAAAATTTGTATAAAATATTAAATATCAAAATATTTAACCATTTAAACATCAAATCCTAAGCACTAAACACCAAACATGAAACATTAAACCAGTGTGTAAGATGCACAAAATTAAGTACATATTAATAAAAAAGTCGTTTACTACGTACAAGGCTCTCTCCAGTAAGTATGATCTCAAAGCTCTGCTCCGTATTCCTAAGTGGATAGTTGTGAGATGGCCTTTCTGGGATAGGAGATACATGCTTGCGAATTAAGGAAACGGATTTAAATATGCATAAGGAAAATCTTTTAAAGAAATCCTGGCAGTGAGTTCTACTGTTTAGTCTCATTGAGTATCGAACAGCTCTCTTTTGTAGTTTGCAAATACGCATATATTGAGTCGCACAACACGTACCCCAGAATGGAAGGACGTATCGCTGTTAGTACACATTATTACTATTAAATCTAGTTACTGTACTATAATTTTTGACAAACACAGGCTCATCAACATTTAACCAATGTTCAGTTATGGCAATGATTTTTGGAAAATTAAGCTCTTCTAATAAAAGAAATAATTCATCTGTTTTGTGTCGTAAGAACTGAATATTAATAAGAAAAACACCGAGGGGCAAACCACAAGTCAAAATGTGTACAATAACCTTTTTTAATATAGAACTTACAGAAACTTTTGGAACTTATTGCAAATTTTCTAAAGTTTCTTGAACTTATCAGAATTTTCTTGAATTTACCGGAACTTTCTTTTACTTACCGGAACGTTCTTGAACTTAGTGGAACTTTCTTAATCTTAATAAGACTTTTTTGAACTTTTCTTCAAATTTTCGAAACTTTTTGAAATTTTCTTTCATAATTGCCTTGATAATTGCTTCAACTTACATGCTTTTTTAAACGAAATTTAGATAGGAACATGAACAAGATTTGAAGTACAAAATTAATGGAACTTAAAGTTTATTCATCTATATGTAAAAAAATATATATAATAAACACAGAGTTGGCTAAATGTAACAAATAAAAACTTTTTAGGAGTCTAAAAAACGTAGAACAGAAAAAAATATATAGACACGATTATAAACACTTAAATTTGGTAACAAAAACATTTAGGTACATACCTACCTACTTGCAAATATAATGTAATTATAAGTAGTCTTATTTGATTTTTTTTTATAAGTTTATATTTTTCTATCATTTCTCTATCATCTGTAAAGGATTGCATCCTATCATAGCAACAGGTCCATAAAATATGTGTTGTGAGGAAATAATATCTGGGCCAATAAAAATTACCCAAATTTTCATACATAAACTTCAGTTTATACTTGTTTGCGTCAACAATTTCCAACACTTGGCCAATATACCACGTGGTGTCATAATATACTACATAATATTCCTCCTCTATTTTTTTTGTAGAATCTTGACTTCCCGATCTGAAGACAAGCATCTTTCAATTTCTGAAAACTCATTATCAGAGGAAGCTGAGGAAACCCATTCTTCTGATTTCGAGGAACTTGCATTTGAAAAAGCTTTGACTTTAAAAAATTTACCTAAAGAAAGATACTTTTCAAGCGCGATAAGTTCTTTGAATTATGAATTGGGAATTATCATTTTCAAAACATATTGCTTCTTGCTGGATTGTCGCAAAATAGTTTGATATGCAATATTGTTTTTCTACCCTGATTTGTTTTAAAACATAACTTTCGATAATCCAGTACCAGCAAAAAATACAAGAAAGGCTACGATTCAATATTTTAAAATTTACTAGGATATCTTTCGTTGATTAATTTTTTAGACAAAAAGAAAGAACTCGTCCAATTATATAATTTTTTGTGATATTGTTTTGTTCACCAGGATAAATCACAAAAGTTTCGGATTGTTTTCTAAAAATACCCCAATCACCTATTGTCACTATTTCTTTCGCTTTAATATTTTTTAATTCTTGTTTTATGGATACGTGCAGTAATGGATTGAAGTTTTCAGATTTTTTAGATGTAAAAATTATTTTCAGTCTATGGGCACTAACTCTTTTCCCGGGTTGATCAAAGAGCCAACACCAAGCTGATTTCTTGAAGATATGTTTTAGATATGTTAGATTTAGTGTTAGAAAAATCTCTATGTAAAATCTCGCTATTCAAAGCTGAAATTTGTGACGTCAAAAATTTCGTCACGTTCTGTTTCTGCGCCCTGGTTATCTAAATCGCATTCTGATGCTTGCCATTCGAGAATAATGTTAAATAGGCGTGTTTCAGGTTCGTCCATTAAAGATACATTTTCTCAGCAGCCCTGAAATTAATTTTATCTTCGGGTTTAAAGTCACTCAAAGTTAATAAATGTTTATCTTTGGAGAAATTGTCTACCGATCAATAATTTAAGATGATTTACACTGGCAATTTTATTTCCTAGCTGTACCGGTAATGATGTTTTTAATAATCTTGTGCTAAGCTTAGTCGCGACATGAACAGAATCTTGAATATAGCAACAACAATTCCAGTCTTCGTAACATATTTTATTGGAGCTAGGCATATTTGATGCTATTTTCATGGCTTTTAAAAGACGACTATCGCTATCAGCAGAAAAATCGAGTATCCGAATTCCAGACTTGTTGGCTTCTTCTATCATGGATTCCCATCTTTTCAAAACTTGCTCATAGTTAAATCTATTATTTGTGGAGAAAATAGATAGGCAATAGGGCGGGGCTTTTTCCGATAGAGGTTGAGCCATAATGACATAAGCGTAATTTGCTTTCTCGGAATTCAAAAAAAAATAATTTAATAGCCTCAGCAGAGGATGCTTCGAAAGCATTGCCCTTAGGCAAACCCGAGAATAAACCCCTCTCATCTAAGGGCAAACTAAAGCTCATAACCCTGTTGATGTTCAAGGTATACTCAATTTTACTTGTAATCCTGGTTCCATCTTCTCCTATCCAAACCACTTTTGGAAGATTACTTTCTTCTAAAAAGTTGTTAAGGCCTTTGAAATCAAAATCACCCTCGTTAATCCGTGTCTTTTTTTTGTCAGCATATCTGTTAAGCGTAGATATAGAAGGGAGTACTTTAGAAAGATTTTTATAAAGAGTTTCATATAGAAGCCGACCTCCTATATAAAATAAGTACAATGCAATTTGTTTTAGTGTGTCATCGAATGCATGATGACGAAAGTTTCTTACTTCGTTTTCCTGTGATACCACAATTAACTTTTTTAAAAACCAATTGATTATTTTGCCGTCTGTTAGAGATGCTTCATCGTCCGTTAAATCAAGGGAAATGGGAGGGGAAATGTCACATGCAGTTTCATATAAGATAGTGTTATTTAATAAATATTTTGATTTATCTGTATTTGAATTAATTATCTGTTCGATTTTGTCAAAAACTGGATAAAAATCAGATCAGAAATTGGGACCCGGTCATTTTTTACAGTTTGCACCTCAATCTTTCTGACCTCTGGTACTTCGAGGATTTCCATATCGTTTGAGGAATTGGCGATTGGTTAATACAGTCAAGGCTTGGATCTATTTTTAAAGGAATTTCATTATCTATGCGGGAACAACTCTCTGAAAGAGATGCCCCATTGTTGGTTCCGCTTTTTTCAAAATCCTCATTTTCTTTTAATTTCAAATTTGAATTTGCATTCAAATCCTCCTCTGGATTTGAGGAAACCTCCGTTGATTCCTCGGTTGATACAAACCTCAAAAATAAACCTTGACCTCATACTTATATGATGTGCACGGATCCAAGATGGTTCCAGGATTTACTGCTGGTTCAGAATGTGCTGCATTTCGTATTTCTAAAGAATTAGAGATATTTCTATGTTCTGAATAGTATTTATTTTTGGACGGGAACTGTCAGATTTAAGGTTTGCTTCTTTTTGCAAATCAGAAGCTATGGAAAAGTAATTTGTAATTTTCTTTGGTTTTGCGTCAGCTTTTGTTTTAGTTACTCCAGACCGTATGTAATTTTGCTTTTTGCAGTCATTTTCCTTGGAAACATGTTTAGAAACAAAGTGATGGTGGAAATTGCTATTAATAAGTTTCTCATTATTGTTAGAACCGAGGTTAGAACTTAACTTGATAGAACTTTTACAAAAGCATATGATAGTACAAGATAGACTGCGGTTTGAATTTATAGAACAGTGCAAAACTAATAGATATTTTCCGAAAATTACAGTAACTTTTGTAAACTTTTGCGAACTTTTTAAAACTTTGCAAACTTTTCGGAACTAATGCGAACTTTTTGGAACTAATTTTAACTTTTAGAAATATTCAAAAACTTTTTGGTCTTTTTTGAGACTTATCCTGAACTTTAAAATCTGTACAATAAACTTTTTTGTGGTTTACCCCTCGAAAAACACTAAGCTTGCCATCATCCAATTTTTCAGAGGGTACTTAATCCTCTGGTCGTGTCAATTTACCTAAAAATTCCCCCCTCTAATCGGAGAGCCAGTAGAAAAATAATTGCTATGACTTTCCCTAACCTTCTGAAGGTGTTGAAGTCTCTACGATGAAAAGAAAGACCTGAAGGCAGAGAGATCCGTTTCAACCTCAGCCGGACCAATACCGTAGGCGTCATGGAAGCGATAATACAACTTACGCAAGGAGTCCACGTCACTGAAACTATCAACTTTTGGAATAAGTTTAATTGGGCTATACTCTTATATTTTAGACTGCTAGCGTTTTGTACAATATTATTTCTTATTGGCATAAGCACTCAGTTCGTGGACCAAGCAAACGAACACCGAAAACCGCATCTGGTGTCGTAATTAAAATGTCGATTTTCAAATGCTGATTAATTACGTTCGAAAACTCTTTCAATCCTTGAATTACTTGGATATGGGAATATAAAAATTGATATAACGTACCTTTCTGGCAGCCCGTTGCGATTTTCGAAACAGGCACCAAAGTTTATAAAAGTTTGAATATAAATTTTATCTTACCAGTGATTACTCAAACTTACCCATACTAGGATGTGTTTTATGTGTTTATGTCATATTTTGTGTCAAGGGCTCTTCGCAAAAATGAGGTTTTCATTTGCAAAATTTTTAAACAATTAGGTATGTGTTCATAACGTTTTAATAAAAACGAACCATTGAATCAATACACACTATGTGTTATAGTTCTAAACCAATATTAAGCCTAGTATATATTGAACACTTACCTGGAATTTTCAATAATTAAGGCTGCATTTTTCCTTTTAAAGCAAGAGGAGTATAATTGATCATTATCAATATCAGAGCTTGCTCAAAAAATTTCAGCTGAAACCACTCCGACAACAGAAACACTTTTTTCTCTATATGAACGGTAAATAAATCCGGCACACTATTATTTTATTTTCCAAACGGCACGATCAAAACAAACACCGAGAACAGCATACGAACACGGCAAACCGGCATAGGCATAGGTATTTCACTACATCCCGATTTTTAACTTTATTTATTTATCGACAAAATACCTGCACGCACATATATTTACAAAATTTAAAGAAGTTGCAAAAGGACTAACAGAACGAGATTTCGTTTTACTATCGGTACCTACTAGTCCATACTGCAACAATAGAATATTGCAAGGGATGCGATCCCTACAGGGCCGGACCTGAATCTGTGGCCTGAACAAAACAAAACTGCTTTTTTCGAAAAAGTCTATGTTATGTTATTAACATAGATATGTAAAAACTATAATAATATTGCTCAGATGTTCGGACAAAAATTAAGAACACTGTATAATTTTATAGCTCTTTCACTTGATTTCATCTTTTATTTGTAGAAAATAAAGAGGGACAGTTACAATTTCTATTACAATGGAAAAAACGGTATGTAATCAAGATTCAGATTTAAGGAGATATTGTATTGGAATTTGACTTTTTTTTTATAACAACGGAAAATAGGTTCTTAAGATGACGAATTTCTCTCCATCCAACAATGTTTTAAATTATTGTGAAAATATCGGAATCCTTTGGTTAAATATTTAACAAATATACGCACTCCATTAAGTGGCAAATTCGATTTACCACTGACCACTGACATCTTCTAAATCTCTAGAATTTCATCAGACTCCCGGATGAAAAGGACATGTACCGAGCTGACCAACTATTCAATAAAATATATTTATCTATAACCATTTAATAATAGATGCGTAATACTTATAATGGTAAAAGCATAATGCCATGCTTAACACAACAAGTGCAATAATTCTAATTACTCATAAAACAACAAATGTAATTATGAATTCGTAATAGGCAATCCGAGAGTCATGTTAACGAGAAATGCCAACATAGGTATGTATTAACGTCTCGGTTGACGTAAATGTTAAAATTTCGCTTTCTAGTTGAGTATTTTGTGTGTTTAAGCGTATGTATATACAGCATGTTTCGGAGGGAAAGGGAAATATTTTAAAGGCCTGTTCTGGAAGTCGAAATAAGCAAAAAAGCTTATATAAACATGTGTCCGGAAATACGTCTTTTCCGAGTTACAGGGTGGCAAAAAATTATAAACAAAAAATTGAGCGAGTCTGCTAGTACTCGAGACACTGATGTGTAAACTTATCCTATATCGACATCATCGACATGAAAATTTAATGCCACCTTAGGCCGCGTGACGCCTGAATATAGGCAACCTTTTTCTTGGAATTAGTTGCCTATATTCTGGCGTTAGAAAGAATACGTTTTACACTACCGATTACAGACAGCCTGCAAAACACATTCCCGTCACAGATACCACCTGGCGTGCGTTGTTTAATGTTTGCATTTATTTGTATCGTCTGCATTAGAATGTCTAATATTACACTTCACTCAAGCCCTCCGCTCACTTCTCTAGCTACAGGGGCGCAACGAACAACCAAACCTAACCCAATGCATGCCCAAAATCAAGACAAAAAACTTTTTGCACATATAACCTCAAGAAAATAAAAAAAAAACACCCTCAGGAATCGAACCCGGGCCGCCGAACCAGAGGTCTAGCATCTTAACTACTGAACCACTGAGCACTTGTAAGCAATTCATTGCGTCGTAAAGACATAGGTAAAACGCAGTCTTAACGAAAACACCCGATGCTTTGCGACAAGTCGGGAATGTATTTTGCAAGCTGTCTTTATCCGCTAGTCATTTTACAGGGAAGCGCTGAAGTAGACTGTGCATGGTTATGATGTAACACGCGGGTTTCACACTTCCTTCCATTATCCCGAGATATACCCTCATACCGCCGCGCCGCGTAAGATATTTACACATCAAAATCCGTTTTTCTTTGAATATGTCTTAGGATAGTACCTTGAGCTTTGTTTGATGGTATTTAAACTGATTTAAAAAGACGTCTTTCTGACTAAACTACTTATTTCAATTTCATCAGGGGCGTACGTGAAGAAAAATTACACCATTGTTACTCATCAAAATTTATATTAATTGATATTGTCATTGTCATATTAAATGTGAGGAAATTGAAGAATTACAACAAAAACACGACAGCTTTAATTGTCATATTGTAAACTCTAAAGAAAAAACGTCTCTTCAGTTTCTTTGATAATATCCTTTGTCCGCAATAATTAGATCCAGTGTGTTTATTTAAGTTGGCGTGAGAAAAAAGTATTGAAGATTGATTTGGCATGGTAATCGTCAGATGAGTTATCACTTGTCAGTGCTAAAGTTGTCATTTTTATCACAGCTAATTTGTATTAGTTTGGGTAAGTTGGAACATCAGTATTTGTATGTATATACAATGCCTCATACGTTTAAACACAGGGCATATGCTGACATGATGTTTATTTATGGCTATTGCAATGGTAGCGCCACGAGTAGGAGATGAGTATCAGCATCCATATCCAAATCAGTCAGTTCCAAACAGAAAAGTTTTTCAACATGTGTTTTAATAAGCTCAAGCAACTGGGATGTTTCCAAGTGCTAAAATTGTCTCCGAAAGGGAAGAGGGTCTCGATGTAGAAGCTAACGAAGCTATTCCTATGTAATTTATTAAAAACACTCGTTTTTGATTTTCACAGGTTTATTTAATAACTAATTGTTCATGCATGACAATTGTTTCGGTACACAGTACCTTCATCGGATGACGAGTAATTTAAACTAGTCACTAGACTAAAGTGCTGATCCGGCAGGAGAGGAAATCCCAAGCAAGACCACAGGGCCTCTCAGGTCGTCAGCAAGCGAAATCCCTGTGACAGCGACAAAACAAATTAGTGATAAAACAAGACAAGAATGGTAATATAATAAAAATTGGTACATGGAACGCCAGAAGCATGTATGAACCAGGGAAAATGCATAATGTAGCACATGAGATGCAAAGACTAAATAATATAGATACCAAGTATATCTCAATCAGCGACACCAGATTGCCAGACTGGTCAACTCAACAGGACAAACGGTATTATGTACTTTTCTGGAAATAATGAAACCCATCGCAGAAATGGAGTTGCAATCCTTGTGACGAGAAGCATAGTATCATCAGCAATCGGTTTCACTCCGGTATCAGATAGGATCATATTGCTGCAACTTCAAACAAATACGGTCAAATTAAACATCATACAAGTATATGCTCCTACAGCCGACAAACCTGATGAAGAGATCGAGCTGTTTTATGATAATTTACAATCAGTCCTATCCTCAACAAAAACGAGAGATGCTACAATTATCATCGGCGACTTTAACGTTAAAATTGGAAAAGGGAAATGCGACAAATATGTAGGCGAATACGGACTAGGAGTAAGAAATGAAAGAGGCGACAGACTACTAGAATTTTATCAAGTGAACAACTACATAATAACAAACACTTTCTATAAACTTCCCATGCGAAGACTATATACGTGGAGATCCCCACAAGATGCCAAAGACAGACCGGTTAGAAACCAGATAGACTATTTCCTAATAAATGAAAGATACAGAAATGGTGTTAAATCAGTAAAAGCATATCCAGGCGCTGACATATTTTCTGATCATAATCCCGTAATAGCACGATTTCATATCAAACTGAAAAGAATGGTAAAAAGAACTAGAAGGAATCAAATTGGACAGTTACAGAAAGCGGAAATCCGCCAGAGCATAAAAAAGGAAATAAATAACAACCTAAAAACATTCGATATGAAAGGAGAATATGAGAACGAACATGACATAAATGAAAAATGGCATCACTTTAAATCAGCACTGATGAAACCCACGAAGACAATGAGTAAAAATGAGAAACTTAAAGCAGACCACGAGTGGATGACCGATGAAATTCTGGATCTCATGGCTATAAGAAGAACTTTTAAAGATAAATGCGAACAACAATACAAAGCAATACAACATCAAATACGAAATAAAATCAGAGTCGCAAAAGGAAACTTTTATAAGACTAAATGTGAGGAAATTGAAGAATTACAACAAAAACACGCCAGCTTTAATACATAAGAAGGTCAAAGAACTAGCAGGGCTACAAGGACGAAATCGACTCAATACATTATATGACACAGACGGTAAAATAATAACAGATATAGCAGAAAAACTAAAAATTTGGAAAAATTACGTCGAAGAACTCTTCGAAGATCGCAGACAAAAAGACTTCTCTGAACTCACGGACAGAGACGAAGGTCCTGAAATAACAAAAGAGGAAATTTTATATGCACTGAATGCAATGAAACGTAGAAAAGCACTAAGCCCAGATGGATTACCAATCGAAATTCTTAAACTTATCAAAGAGGAACAGATCCTTGTCTTGGTAGATTTATTTGACAGCATTTATAAATCAGGAATCATAGCACAAGAATGGCTGATATCAACTTTATAACACTACCAAAGAAAAAAAATCCTAAATAGTGTCAAGATTACCGAACTATAAGTCTGATGGGACCGAGGATGGGACACACGCTGAAGACATTCTTGAAGGTGATACATACCAGAATATACAGAAAACTAGAACAAGATATCAGCGATACGCAATTTGGTTTCCGAAATGGTCTGGGCACTCGTGTAGCGTTATTCGCACTTAATGTTATGTCCCAGAGATGCCTAGACATGAACCGGGACATGTATTTGTGCTTTATTGACTACACCAAAGCTTTCGATAAAGTTCGTCATGACCATCTGTTAAAATTCTTACAGGAAAAAAACGTAGATTCCAGAGATATTAACATCATTTCAAATCTCTATTACGGTCAAAGAGCAGTAGTTCAGATAGAAGAAAATACAACCGAAGAGATAGAAGTTAAGAGAGGAGTGAGGAGTTCGTCAGGGCTGCGTGCTTTCGCCAAACCTTTTTAACATATATTCCGAAGATATTATGAATAGAGCATTGGCCAATCAGGAACATGGCATTAAAATTAACGGAAGACCAGTCAACAATTTAAGATAATGCAGCCGATACAGTGCTGCTAGCCGAAACACTCCAAGACCTACAGGAACTTATTAACGTAGTCGTGAAAGCTAGTGAAGAGCACTAAACGCAGACAAAACCAAATTTATGGTTATAACAAAATCGACTCAGAACATCGGAAATATATATATA
>JAEQML010079898.1:0-11802 GCA_016904865.1 Pissodes strobi | reverse complement strand
CCTTCCTGGTAAAAAATTGATTCGTCTGCGTCTGTTTTATTGAGAAAGTTAAGTAGTAATTTAGATATCTCATCTCCTGGGGGAGCTTCTTCAGCCATAAGTCTTTGAAGCAGACGTTTTAAAACTTACTGTGGGTTGTATGGGCAAATATCTGAGGTGCAAAATTCTGACAAAATATTGTTCATTGAATTTGCTTCAACTGCTTCTATGGTTTGCCTTAGAAGGTCCTTCTACTGAAATCAATAACCACATCTACAGGGATGATTGGCCTTCCTGGTGAAACATTGATTGATCTGCCTGTGTTTTACTGAGCAAGTTTATTAGTGATTTATCTATTTTTAATCTCCGGGGAGCTTCTTCAGTCATAAGTCTTTGAATCAGGCGTTTTAAAATTTTCTATATGGATTATAGGGTCAAATATCTGAGGTGCAAAATTCTGACAAAACATTTTTCATTGAATTTGCTTCAACTGCATCTAAGGTCTTCTGAAATGGACCTTTTCATTTCGATTTCCACTCAGTTAGAATTCTTCTCTATTGTATTTAAAGTTTTTTTTATAAAGAATACATTTATTTATTAAAAATTCTTAGTTTTCACTCCGAAAATAATCATTAAATTGAAGTATCGGACAATATTAATATTTTGCCTTAGACATGAATATGGAGTTTAAGAGATAAACAAATACAGGTATCCCCTCTATATTTTGATTTGTAGTCTGCTATGTAGTATGACGAACATATTCAGAATAATGAAGCACTATCTTATAATTATAACAAAAAATAGGTTTCACAATTATGATATATCTGAAATCGATCATCTTATCCTAACCCAAGATGACTTCCGATAGGTGTGCGGTTATAGGTTAGCACTATTACATTTTAAATACACCTGCTTTTTGTCACACTGAGAAAGTCATATCTTTTTTTATATCGTTTTTTTAATCTTGTTTGCTCTAACAGTAATATTTACGGACGAATTTAGATTATGGTGGTATTAACATTCCTATGTTAGTTATTTTTATAGCCAGCTACACGTGTACGAAAGTATCTCGATAATTTTTTTATGGATTGAGTGTAAAGAATATTTAATAAATTATCGAATTATTTAATCCGAATTGCAAAGGAATTAAAAATGATCTCACTAAATTCTTGTTAAATATCCAAAAGTTACATTTCTTGTAAATATGCTTTCAGAACGGGGCTGGGCTTAACGAGTGTTCGGTATATTTTTCAATCATTATTTTAAATCACAGTAATTCATTGACTAGATTGAATGAAATAACGATTCGAAATGAGTAGGTCTTGCTGAAAAATCATAGTATTATGGTCTTCTTCAATTTCTATTTTTTGTACAAGGGCTGGATGAACAGCATTTTACAATAAATCGCATACATATTTTCTTAGAAAATCAAAAAAGAAATTGGAAAAAACGTTGTTCAGATGCCAATTTGATAAGGTTAGAGTTGATGTGTAAGCAAACATTTTTTACAAATGACCCTTTTACTAATCGAGCTCCCATTTCGATATGGATGAGAATATGGATGCGAAATTTATCACAAAGTACTCGATGAGATCTTCAAAAGAAGTATCACACAACCCTTCTCCTGTATTCCAAGTTTGGGGTTTGTCCTTCCCTCTCGCTATGGATTGAAGCTGCGTAAATAAATAAAAAGATGACACATGCTTCCCTCTCGAATCAAAAATCGATTGTTCCGACTGATTTTCTACATTTCCATTTTAAATTCTAAAAATCGAAGGGCAAAGTTTCCGTTGGGCATGCCCGGACCGTCACTTTTACTTTAAAACAAAACTTTTTGGACACTTCCATGAAAAGATTCTCTACTGTAACGTTGATACAAGAGGGGGAGGTTTTTTAGTTGATTCTGAAGCTGGCTCACGGAAGATTTTCTGAGAAATAAGTAAATATGTACCAGGCAGAGCTGTGAAAAGTGCTTTTAAAATTTATTTAGTTGCCTGACAGCTAGCTTGTGGTACTTTAAAACGCTATCTAACTAACCAAAATACTTTTGGTTAGTTAGATATTTGATAAATATGTATAGATACTAGTTGCTTGAAGCAATAATATAATCTGGAAACACTGAGGATCAGTATTTCATCATTCATCCGGTATAAAATATATTCGTCATTTAATCCTTATTCGTATTCGTATACGTGAGTGCGCCCAGAGGAGGCCCTCCACTGTGATTCGTGGCCTATTGTGGCTCACATCTGTGGTTTCCACTAGGCCAGAGGCTCGATCCTTTTAATGAAGTCGATTAGCTTTCTGGGGTGGATAGTGTTTAAATCTACAAGTGTTTGTTTCGTTTTTTTCATTGCTGGATAGTGGCGTAAAACAGAGAGATCCTCACAAGGTTGGTGCTTGAGAGATAATTAAATTTGACTTCGCAACATTTTTAATGAGCGGAAAAAATATAAAAGCATGATTTTGCAAAGATGAAAATTAATCCAAAGAACTAATTTTAGAATATATAAAGTATAGAAGACAAGCCTAAAAGCACAATAAAGTGTTTCATATTTTTGTAGTTTATTAGAACATTTTATTTTATCTTTTATTTCCAAAAATTTTCAACTCTAATTTAATCAAAGCTCTACCTAGTACAATAAACCTTTTAGGAATTTGTTATTTAATTTTTCTTTATTATTTTTATATGTTTTGCTCTTAAATTTTGAGCTGCCTATTGCACCCTGCTCATGCATCTAGTTTTGCAAAAGAATAGAACTTTCTGAAAATCCTAATAAAAGAGTTGTTTACTCAAGCTTGGCTGATGCTGTATAACCTATTCAAATTTCTATGATCAACCTTAATAAAACCATTGAAGTTATAGCGCATATTGTCATTTTGCAAAACGGCTCAAGGAATATTCAAAAATAAAATGCAAAAAATAAACAATTAATAAATAATTATTGCACCCGGTATTTGGGCAACGAATAATTTGCAGATCTCTGTTAATATAACATTCCCTCCTATTTTTATGGAAGTTGAATTACTTAACACCCTGTATACAGCTGAAACGTAATAAAGTTTTTCATCTTTTTGTAGTTTATGAGAAAATTTTATTTTGTTTTTTATTTCCAACAATTTTCAACTCTAATTTAGTCGAAAACTCTACCTAGTACAAGAAACCTCGTAAGAAATTATTATTGAATTTGTCTTTAATATTTTTATATCTTTTGCTCTTAAATTTGAAACCTCATGCATCTAGTTTTGCAGAAGAATAAAACTTTCTGAGAATCCTATAAAAGAGTTGTTGACTCAAGCTTGGCCGACGCTGTATAACTTATTTAAATTTTTATGATCAACCTTAATAAACCATTGGAATCATAGCCTATATTGTTATACCGGGACGGCGCCGGCCGGGGGGCTTCCATCTTCTTTTCCATAAATAATAAGTTTTTAAAGCAAAAAACAAAATTTACCTCAGAGTTATAGAATAAAACAAAAAATAGATGTGTCAATGTGTTCAGACTTTTGAGTCATTCTGTATATTTAGACCCATTTTAAAATACAGGACATTTAACAATAAACTAGAAAATTTGAGCATTCTTTTTCTGAATTTATTCCTGTAGGATTTCAAAATTGCCCTAAAGCTTGAGCTCTTTTTGCATATTTAATAAATTTGTCGTTGTCGAATTTTGATTATGTTGGTTATTCAACCCATGAATAATGCATAAATCAAAAATGATTCAAGCAATGCGTACACGTAATTCATACGAATCGTGAAAAACTGAAATCCGCAATCG
The DNA here is from genome assembly GCA_016904865.1 of Pissodes strobi. Taxonomy (NCBI): domain Eukaryota; kingdom Metazoa; phylum Arthropoda; class Insecta; order Coleoptera; family Curculionidae; genus Pissodes; species Pissodes strobi. The sequence continues at coordinate 8,041 of JAEQML010079898.1, read as the reverse complement.
ATATAATCTCCCCCTTTCGCTGCCCCATAACAAAGCGGAATCCATATTTCTCTTAATAGGTTTTTTTCCGATAAGTCATCCCCTCGTCTTATTTTTATATTTCGGTTCTCCCTTTTCAACCCCTTGCCAATACACCCTCGCTTTTATTCGCTGCCATTGGCCACCCCAGCTGGACGTTCGTCATTTTGGACAACATAAGGGAACAGTTTAAAAGAGGAACATTAAAGTAAGCCACAAAGCCACGTATACCTCGTTGAGTTGGTACTTTCTCTGCGAACAATTCGTTTAAATTTAAAAAGACAGACCATCCTACTATCGAATTATAGCAATACATATTTGGAGAGTACTAAGTATTTGTTTAAGTACTTAATCAGTTTTTTTTTGCGAAGGTCCCTAGGAGAAATCGTGTAAAGCGGGAATCTAGTTCCGTCGATCTTGTCTCGATATGCATAAAACCAAACTCACCTCGGCTTTTGAGCCTCTTTATCCTGTTCTTAAAGTGCCCATCATAATTCGGAAATAAATGAAGTTCATACAAAATTCATAAAGACTCAATTGTATACAAGAAGGATGACAAAAATTAAAACTTAGGACACATATCACGATGAGTTTTAAAGACAAACCACGATAAGTTTTCAAGATACTGGCATTCTGAACAGTCTGATTAATCAAAGAACAAATTTTATTTTGGCATTAGCTAATCATAACACAAAAATCCCTAGTCACATATATTACTTTCAGCAAATTAAAGATTCGTTGAAGTCGTGATGATGATTGTGATAAAGGGAATAATTTGTTGCGCCGTTTATTCAATAAATATTTTAATAAAATCCACTAAATGGACCAGACTTTTAGCAAAAATGAACACAATGCTTTCTACTTCATATGTATGACAATATGTATTCTGTTCAATTTTATATTCACCCCCATTTTAGGGTCCAAAATGCAATTTTGTTTTGCACGGCGTTTTATCAGCTGCCCCGGTATAGGGTTACTTTTACCTCTTTTGTCCTCGGAAGGGTCACTCAGCCTGCGTTTTTCGAAAAAGGATTATTTTTTGAAGCACTTCCCCCGGCGTTTGTCGAAATATGTTATTTTTCGTCTGTTTTGTGGGATTTTTTGAAACCGTGCACCTTTAGGGTTGCTTGCTCGTACATAATCATATGCCATATGGCACCGTCTGCAAACAATCCTTTAGTTATGGTTACTATCTTCATGGTAACAATTTAAGTAAAATATTAATATTAATAATAGTAACGAATAATATACAACAAATGTTTACTTCAGAGTAGTTATTGTCAATTTGAAAACTTCCCGTGCTTAATATCTTTCTTGCAGTTATAAATCGGAAAGACACGTCAATTTTATTTGTAAGGGGGGCACTTTAAATGAATATTTTTAGCCTTCTTGCTTCAACCCCCTAGGAAGGGTAGATGTCACCCCTAAAATCGTCAAGTAACACATCGTTTTAAAGGGCATTCAATTCTCTTTTCAGTGGTATCCTACTTTGTTGCTTTTTGTCCAGAGGTTTCCGAATAATCGCGTTTCAAAGTTGCAGAAACAATTAAACTTGCCTGCATTGAGATATTGGTTTTCTGGTTGGTGTTTACACAAAAGAATATTAGGTGGCACCATGGGCGTAGCCAGACATTTTTCTAAAGGGGTTGGGGGGGGGGGGGGTGAAATAGTAATAAACACAAACCATCACAAACACTAACGTTTTTTTTCTCAAATTCCAATAAGTGGCAACTTCTAGGGGAGGTGGGCCATGGCCGTCCCCTGCCTCCCCCTCGCTACGGCCATGGGTGGCACCGTTTCAAACTTTTTTTGGGGATTGGCAAAGTAAACTCGAAAAAGTTACATCAAAAAGAATTCTAATAAAATTTCGATGGTACTACGAGTACCTAGTTAATTTGCGTTCATTTGATGACTTATCACTGAAATTCCACAAAAGGCCTTGCTATTCTATCAACAAATTCTAAAAAGGTGTTTTTTAACAAAAAGAAAACATGGACAGCAAATCTAAAAGATGTAGCCAAAACAGGAATATTATTGTTAATTCGCTTTTGCTTGTTGGACTGTTCAGTGATAACTTTTATTAAGTGCACAAAGTGTGAGAATGGTTTATTCTCTTCAAGAAAGAACTGAAATTATTTTCATTTATGGAGAGGTTGGAAAGTGCGCACGAAGGACGGCATTGGTTTTCAATGAAAGAAATCGAAATCGTAAAGTAAGTCACAGATATGTGCTGGATATGGTGGAAAAGTTCTCCGAAACTGGTTCGTTGAGTAATCTTCTTCTTTGAGTGCCTATCTGTTCCGGATGTTGGCTATCAACCCAGTAATTATTACCTTGTTGACCACAGCTCGAAAAAGACCAGTGGTGGTCATTGCAAACCATGTTCTCAGGTTTTTCAGCCATGAAATTCTTCTTCGTCCTGGACCGCTTTGTCCAAGGATTTTTCCTTGTAAAATCTATTGAAGTATCTAGAATCTGTTCAGGTTTCTCATAATATGACTCTACCCCGTACAGAAGAACGGAGAGCACATAGCAGCGCAGTAATCTTATCTTCGTTGTTAAGGTTAGATCCCTGCTTCTAAAAACATTTCTCATGTTTAAGAATATCGCCCTGGCCTTCTCTATACGACATCGAATTTCCTGTGAGTGAACCCACTTGACGTTAACGGTAGTTCCAAGATAGGTGTAGTTACTAACTTTAAATCTGCTGCAGACCTATTGTTATTCTTCCTGCGGCCACTGCGTTTTTACTGATCACCATAAATTTTGTTTTACTAATATTCAGATAAAGGCCATATTGGTCACTTATTTGTGTTATTTTGGTCATGATTTCCTGGAGATCTTCCAGGCTGTTCGCGAACACGACGGTATCATCCGCATAACTAATGTTATTAATGCGTTTCCCGTTAATTAGTATACCACATTCCGTTTCCTCACAGACCTCTTTGAATATTTGTTCGGAGTAGATGTTAAATAATAACGGTGAGAGTATACAACCCTGCCTTACACCGCGCAGATCTCTATTACTTCTGTTTTCTCACCTTCCACTCGAACAAAGGCAGATTGGTTCTAGTACAGGTTGATTATTATTCTAATGTCCTTGTCGTCCAAACCAAAGTTCTGCAGTATTTCAATCATTTTTCCATGTTGAACTCTATCAAATGTCTTTTGATAGTCTATAAAACAGGCATAGACATTGCAGTTAACATCTCTACTTCTCTGGAACAGCACCTGTATGCAAAATAATGCCTATCTTGTTCCAACAGCATCTCGGAAGCAGAACTGTGTATTTGACATTTGCTCTTTACAAAGTTTGTATACTCTTCTGTGTATGACCTTTAGAAACACCTTTAAAAAATGGCTCATCAGACTAATGGTCCTGTATTCGCTACATTTCTTAGCACCAGATTTTTTGGGAAAGGTAATAAATTCTGATACGAGCCAGTCTCGGGGGAGATATCCATTATCATAAATGTACTTAAACAGCTCTGTGAGCCACTTGGTGCCTTCCCAGTCGAGGAGTCTCAAGAATTCAGCCCTAATATCATCAGGTCCAGGGGCTTTCCTACTTTCATTTGCGTGATGGCAGTTTGAACTTCTTCGATGGTGGTTGTGTAAGTCTGCAGTTGTGGGGGGTCTGGTCTGTTATCTGCAAAAAGTTGTTTAATATATTCTTGCCATGTAAGTATACGAGTTCGTTTGTTTATAATTAATTTCCCCGTGTTGTCTACTAGCAGACCCGTAGCTCGATGTTTGTAGAGACCGGCGGCTTCCTTAACTTTCCGGTGAACACTAAAGCTATCTCTTTACATTCTTTGGTAAACCAGATTTCCTTAGCTTCTCTAATTTTCCTTCTAATTTGTTTTTGTAATTCCCTGGTTGCCTGTTTTTTGTACTCGTCTTTCCTCCATCATCTGAAAGATCTCGTCTGTCATCCATGATTTTCTTTTAGTGTTTTTTGCTTTTAGGTATTTCCCACTGATTGTACCAATAGCTCTTTTTATATGATTAAGCTCTTCTTCTATTGTGTTTGTGGTACTTGTGCCTCCTGTTTCACGAATCGCCTTGGACAAATGGTGCTCCACCTGTTGTCTGATTGGTGGATCTTTCAGTTTTTGGAGATCCAGCTTACATTTTCGGTCCTTTCTTTGTACTGTCTTCAATCTGATTCTACAGACACCTACCAATGGACTGTGGTCTGACTCTATGTCTGTTCCTGGGTAAGTTTTATCAGACGTAAAACTATTTTTAAATCTTTCGTTGACCAATATATAATCAATTTGATTTCTAACTATATGTTCTTTTGTGTCCATTGGTGATTTACAAGTGTAAAGCCTTCTTGCAGGGGGATTAAAAAAGTTGTTGAGGATAACTAGCTGTTCTTCCATACAAAAAACGTTTAATCTCTCTCCTCGGTCATATCTCTCTCCAAGTCCATAAGGGCCTATAAATTCGTCTGACCTTCCGCGTCCTATTTTCGCATTTAAATCCCCCATGACAATTACTGCTTCTTTCTTTGGCAGCTCTTTGCTGTGCTCGACAGGATATCGTAAAAACTCTCGATTTCTGCATCAGTACTGTCCGACGTTGGGCATATACCTGAATGATATTAATGGCAACTGGTTTTGCATTTACTTATAGAAGCATACATCTTTTTGATATAGGAACAAAATTGGCTATATATCTTGCTATATCTTTCCTAATGATAGCGCCTACTCCATGCTGGTGCTCACCGTCATCTCCCCCGGAGTAATACACTTGGTGGTTATCTATCTCACGCAGTGTCCGCTGCCCGGCCACCTCGTATGTTAAGTCTTGACATGTCTCACGGCGCGGCGTCGTGAACTTTACCCGCCTGATACATTGTCCTTATATTCCAAGTACATACTCTTATGGCTGACCCGCAGATTCTTCGCAGCCTCTGACCATTTAAGGTCTGCCGGAGACTAAGGCCCATTGTACTAGGGATATTCAAAGGAACCTTTAATACAGTGGTTTTCCGTTGCCTTCTGCATTTCCATGCCGTTCATCGATTTGGTTCATCCGCCTTCTGGGTCGATTTCTCTCCCCAAGGACAAGAAGGTGCCTTTACCCTTACCAACTCATCCACCCGAAGCTGTTGGTTGGCAAGAGGAGACTGCTTATTCCGGGAGCCATTCGGTCGACAGAGCCTCTTTAGTTTTCTAGCAGGGTGCACCGCGAGCAGGGAAGGTTGTCAATAGGGCTAGCGACTACAGCTATCACCCCTTACACCCCCGGTGTAATAGAAAAATAAATAACCTACGAGCTCAAATTGAGGTTTTGGGATTATTTGCTGCAGAGCCCACCAATTCTTTGCAGACAGTAGCAGAACAGACATGAATATCACACGAGACTCTTACAGCATTAAAAATGCATAAACTCCATCCATACAAAATGTAGATACTTCAAGAACTATATGACGATGATTTTGATAGAAGAATAGAGTTTTGTGAATTGATGAGTCGTCAAGTCAACGCCATCCCTAATATTCTGCCGAATATTTGTTTCAGCGATGAATGTTCATTTATTCTAAATGAAAATGTTAACAAAGAAAATAGTTGATATTGGAGTGACGAAAAACCGGATATTTTTCGAGAAGGACATACACGATATCCTCAAAAAGTTAATGTTTGGGCTGGTATTCTCGGATATGTCATTATTTGTCCTTTATTTATTGAAGGAAACTTGACAGGTGATCTGTACCTTAATTTGCTTGAAGAGACTATTAATCCTCTTATTATCCATGAGCTAGAAACTCAAATTGATGCAGAGGGTAATTCAGTTTTACAGGAGGATTTGTTAACATTTCAGCAGGACGGTGCTCCACCTCATTATTTTCTTCCGGTCCGACAGTGACAGTGGTTAAACGAGAGATTCCCGGATAGAGAGATTGGCAGAAGGGGACCAATTGAATGGCCTCCAAGATCACCGGATTTAACACCCTTAGACTTCTTCCTTTGGGGACATCTTAAATCCATTGTTTATAAAACACAACCTGCTGATATTGATGATCTTAAAAGGCATATTGTAGCAAAATGCCGGTCAATTCCCGGTAAAGTTTTCTGAAATGATAGGTAGGAGTTCGAAAACAAACTTTATTATTGTTTACAGGAAAATGGACAACATTTAGAACAACTTATAAGTAGATCCCATGTGTTTTATTGTAGACATTTCTCTTCCGCAAATAAAATAGTATATTATTTTATATGGAGGAAAAGTGATACTTGTCATGGCGCGCTCGTGTTTAACAGCCGAACGGAGTGAGGCTGGTAATAGAGAGCAAGCCATGAAAAGTAACTTTTCCTCCAAATAAAATATGCTGTTTTTTCTTCAAATGTCGACAAATTAATGCAAAAACATCTCTTTTTAATAGTAATAATATCTAATTCTTAAAGATAAGTGGGTTCGCAAGGCGGCTTAGACCGGTGCGGTGTCGGTGAATAGGCTCAGGTTGTTGTTATAGTAATGTAACATAAAGCTGTCAGTGGACACTGTCAACATTAATTATTTTTTTAAGATGGCGTTTCCGATTGCGTTTTAATTCCGTATTGATAAGCAGTTATTGAATAAATTCGATTAAATAATAACCAATTTGTTCCTAAATTAGTGATTTTTAGAAATGCAGTCACAAATTGAGTGATAAATACAAATTGTAGTTTAATAAATCTTGAGTTGTTGACGCTTATTTTGTTGTCTGTTTGTATCGTATCTATGTTGCTATGACAACACTTTTACCTCCGCCGGCGGAAAAGTGAAAAGTAAAGCTCCGGCGGAGGAAAAACGAAACTTCACGGCCGCCTACACAGTCGAGTAATGACGGATTTACTGACGTTTGAAGAAAAAAATATTTTTGTCGAAGTAAAATAATCAATAAATAAGAAATCAATTGTTTAAACTAGATTTTCTTCCTGTTATTCAACGATTTTAACGGTGTAGCCTACTCTTCTAATCGTTTATACTACAAGGAGAACCAATGCAATATTTTTTGTGTAAACGCTAACCTGAAAACCAAGATCTCAATGCAGGCAAGTTTAATTGTTTCTGCAATTATTCAGAAACCGATTTTTCATATTTTTAACTGCAAGAAAGATATTAAGGGTGGAATGTATTCAAATTGACACTCAATTACTTTAATTTATTGTGTTTTTAATTGTTAGTGATTTCGTTAATTTTATCTCATTGAAATTCAATACAAATATTCCAGAAAATAAAATTTAAAAATTACTTTAGTGGGAGTGAGGCATACGAAGAACGAATAAAGATTTAAAATTATGACAACATTCACAACAGTGGGCTGAAATAATTCTAAATGTTAGACGGAAGTTAGGGTAACTCACAGCATGAAGAACTGTTTTAGGGCCGCGTATACTTCAACTTCACCAATCCTAGATGAAAAATATGAATTGTCCTATGGTAACAGAATTATTTTTTAAACAGCGAAATTATTTTTTTTTTTGTAACAATAACAACATAACAAATGCTTACATACTAAACCGACCCCTGTATATGTGGAATAAAATCGTTATATTTTCAACAACTGCTACAATCTCAGAATTACGACATCACTTTTAATTTCTTTGACTGTGTTCAATTTTCGATCTGCCACGCCACTGTTAATTTTACTTTAGTCCACCCTCGCAAAAGCTGCACCCTTTCCCATTTTAGCGCGCGGCGAAAAGATAGCCTCGTCACTATGTCGGACATCTCATTGCCATCGCTTTTATTGGAAATGGCCTGCCTACCAACTTAAAATCTGTCAGCAGTTGTTTGTCTTTGTCGGGTGGGTCCATGTATACATAAAAGGGGTAGTTTGTATTACAGCTCCTTTGTACATTCAATGTCTCCCGAACTAGGATTTTTATTAGTTTATCAAATAAAATTTAATTAGCAGAAGTGTTCAGCTTTCTAACATAATTTGATCGATTAGTTAGCCACAGATATATACATGTACTCTTAAAAAAATTGCATATATATTAAACCATACATATTATTCCACCTTTAT
>JAEQML010079897.1:0-11802 GCA_016904865.1 Pissodes strobi | reverse complement strand
TGATCCATGGATATGTCCTTTGTCTACTGACAAGTAAGTAAAAGAGGCCCACCATTTTCTTTTTCACGTATAAAAATGACACAAAAAAACCTTCATTCTTAATTAATTACTCTAGTTAATCCCCCACTTTTTGTAATAAAAAAAAATTGTTTTAATCCCAACAAATTTATAACTCAGCACAACAGTATTCATCTTAAAAAAATTATTTACCAAAAATAACCAATGTCTCAATTCAACAACATTCTTTGACTCACCACTGACAAGGGGTTCTTTTACTTACTTTCAGGTAACACTGATGATGGCTACGGCCGAAAGCGCTCTGTTACGCTCTTCATGATTCCTTTTGGATTAAAATTTGCATGATATACAAGGTGTTTCATTGCTAACCAAATATTAGACAAAATCAAAATAGACCTATTACGAACCTCTTTATTCCATATATTCCTGGTTTATGAGACAAAATAAAACGAATAGGTAATAAATTTAACATTCGTACTATTTTCAAAACAGAAAACACTATTAGATCCAAACTAACAAAAACAAAACCACTCAATGAAAATGAAATTATTAAAAATGTTATCTATAAAATACGCTTTTACCGATTTTGTTGAAATTTGGTAGTGCTATCTATAAAAATAAGGGGCTCATTTAGTCTTAATTAGATTAGAAATATAAAGTCCAGTGGCGTCCTGGGGGGCATCATACCGAATATTATTGACAAAAAAATGTGCGCTACTGACTTTTTTAAACATTTTAATATTTTTTCCTATTAAACGACTAGAAATACATTTTTGTTTTCTTCAATTGTTTTCGTATCTTGCTTGGTTTTCGAGAAATAAAATAAAAACCAGTTTATTACATTTCTTTACGGCAACAAATTTTACATCAAAAGCTGGTAAGTGAAAGATTTATTTTTCTCTGGAAAGCGCAGCAAGTTGTATCTAAATAAATCATCGATGGAGGCTTTGATTGACAAAAGCCTAAGGTTGACACTCCAGTTGACATGGCAACCAAAAGTCCTGTCCTGCATCCGGAAATACCGCTCGAATAATCTCAAGAGTGATTCTACATAAGAAAACATGAAAATTTTTTCATATGAACCTGGGTTCGGAAATGCAGTTTACAAGATACATGGTGTCAATTTTTCTTAAAAAAATAGTTTTTTTATTACTATTTTAAATATCCTATAATGCTGAAAGCCCAATTCAGCCCCTAGTAGATTAAATTATTAAATTTATTTAAATAAAAACAATCAGAGAAGGGATATAGCGCCCCCTTGATGATTTATTTAGATAGAACTTGCTGCGCTTTCCAGAGAAAAATAAATCTTTATACATCCCGCGATGAAACAAAAAAAAAAGAAAAAAATTAACGGTTGCAATAATTTATTAGGACAATTTCTATGAATAGAATAGGCCATTGATTTCCAGAAAATAATAATAGCTACCCAGTGGTGTAAAATTTGTTGCCCTAAAGAAATGTAATAAATTGGTTTTTATTTTTTTTTCTCGAAAACGAAGCAAGATACGAAAACAATTCAAGAAACAAAAATGTATTTTTAGTTGTTTAATACGGAAAAAAAATAAAATGTTTAAAAAAGTCAGTAGCACACATTTTTTTGTCAATAATATCCGGTATGAAGCCCCCCGGGACGCCACTGGACTTTATATTTGTAATCAAATTAAGGCTAATTGAGCAGCTTATTATTACAGATAACACTACCAAATTTCAACAAAATCGGTAAAAGCATATTTAAGATATTAATAAAAAAAATCGATTTTCTAAAAAAAGTTTGGAAATGTAATAAACTGGCTTTTATTTTTTTCTCGAAAACGAAGCAAGATACGAAAACAATTCAAGAAGCAAAAATGTTGTATTTTTAGTTGCTTTATATGAAAAAAAATATAAAATGATCAAAAAAGTTAGTGGCGCACATTTTTGTTGTCAATAATATTCGGTATGATGCCCCTCAGGACGCCACTGGAACTCATATTTTAAATATAATTAAGGTTATATGAGCCCCTTATTATTACAGACAACACTACCAAATTTCAGCAAAATCGGTAGAAGGATATTTAAGATATTAATAATAAAAAAAACGATTTTTTAAAAAAAGTTTATCTTGGAAACTATGCATTTCCGGACCCAGGTTCATATGAAAAAATCTTCATGTTTTCTTATGTAGAATCACCCCTGACATTATTCGAACGTTATTTCCGGACACCCTGTATATATGAATAACATCTCACAAACTAACACAAATGAATTCATTATTTACACAACGAATAAAATATATACCCAGGAAACACGAGTACATATAATAGACGTCTAATTTCGGTCGATGTGATCTATTTTACGTCTTGATCTAAAATTCGATGATTTTTACACATCTATTTTTCGACACATTATAGACTCTACGTATATTTTATGTACATTAGACATGAGTCTCATTATATCAAACATTTTTAAAGACTAAAATATTTCTAATGAATTATTTACTATAATAAAAATAAGTTAAAAATTCCATATTCTATGCAGAATTAAAAGTAAAATATTTTTCAGTTTAAAACATGTAAATTAAAGATATAATATAAACATTTATAAAATACGTAATGACAAAAACATATAATAGACGTTTAATTATAGTCGAGGAGATCTTATTCATATATTGGCTCTATTATTCGATGTTTTTTTTACATCTACTTTTCGACATGTTAGAGACTATACGTATATTTTATGTACGTTAGACATAGGTCACATTATATCAACAATTGTTAAAAACTTAAATTTTTCTAATGAATTATTTATTAAAATACAAATAAATTAAAAACTACACATTCCTTCAGAATGAAAAGTAAAATGTGTTTTAGTTTAAAACATGTAAATTATAGATATAATATAAACATATATAAAATATGTAATTTCGAAAACATTTAATGGAAGTTTAATTTTGGTCCATGTTATCTTATTTATATGTATATTGGTCTATATTCGAGATTTTTAAAATATTTATTTTTCGATTAGTTAAAGCAAACCAAAAACTACACATACCCTATGCAGAATTAAAACTGATGTTATTTAAATTGAAAACATTAAGTGGAAAGTATCTTGCAAACCATTTGAAAATGTGTAAACAGGAGCAAATGATTATAATAGGCATCTAATAATAAGGGTCTAATTTTGGGCGATGAAGATCGGAACTATATAATATTATGTGAAATAAATGTAAATCAAAGATGTCTTTAAACATCTATGAAAGATAATATTTAAAGCGCAAGCCTTGGCGCAGGCGTACTTGAATGTACCTACTCCTTCCACGGTTGCCAGATGCGGCGGGATTACACAAAAATGGCGCTTTTTCATAAGAAATTGCGCTCCTAACGAAAATTTTAGCGTCCGGCGTTAAAGGCGGTGTAATCGAAAATAATCATGGCCGTTATGAGGCGGTTACGTTTTATTCTCATTAATTTAATAGTTTTGAGCTTGCTGGATTTTATATCATGAACATATTTCTTCGAACTGAATTATTTTTCATTTTTCGGAAATTTTAATTGCCAAATCTTTGCGATTCTAAAAATCGTGAAACTCTCAAAAAATTTCGACTAGTAAATCGCCCTGGCTTTCCTCCAACAGTACTCTGTTGATTACTGAAACGATGCAGACCTGTGTTATAGTAGAAAATCTGACGCGCTTTTTTAAAAATAAACTGACCCAAATTAATTAAAATTTGTGATATTTTATAAAACAAATAAATAAGCAAACAGATCAACGATATGCTTGTAAGCAGAAACCGGTTGTTCCTGGATAGGGCTTTCTTCAATAACTTCCTCACACAAAAACAGGGTAATTTTGAATTTTAAAAAGGGTTAGCTAAATTAAGCAATTTTACATAAAACATTACAGGTAATAATAATTTGAAGACTAATACTTAAAATCTCAGGATATTTTCTTCAATTTATTTGGCACTATAGTTTGAAAATATTTGGCAACTCTGCCTCCTTCCTCATTAGCAAGTATTAGTATTAGCATTAGCAATATGGCCGTGTATAAAACCCAAGTGGTCACGTTACAGCGACGCGTTGAAGTTTTGTGAAAACTATATTATGTGATGATTTAATTTTTAGTATTTGGTAAGTATATTTGTTATTAAATTTATTTACATAATGTAATGTAATATTGCTTTACTGCAGACAATAATGTGTAATTTTATAAACATTCTCGGGTAAAAATGCTTGTACCTATATTGTTTTTCAAACTTTTGGTTACATATCACTTCCTATACTGTATACTGTATTTACAATTGAAATTGGTATTTATTGGTATGAAGATATTTTCGGATGACTAGTGAAATAAAAAATAGGGAATATCAGAAAGTTATAAAAATAAAAAATTGATGCAATTTCTCATTTGGTATGGCGCCATTGCTGCTACTACCACAGAAACTTCTGTGCCACTACAATGTCTGCGCAGCATTAAGCGACTGTCGCCTATTTTATTTGTTTTGTTTCTTGGAGCAATAGTACATAATTTATATACAGTATTCCGCTATCGTTATATATTAAAAATGCATTCCGATATTTATTTCTGATCTTATTTTTAGAGGCTAATAATCCGCATTTTGCTGAGTTACAACCATCTGATTTAAGCGACATGATAGTCATAAAAGCCGTCCAGGATTGGCTGCGTTGAGTTAACCAGCAGCGGCATGAAAATGAAAGTAGAAGAAAATGTAATCAATAAGAAATAGAGTTTAAAGCATCTAGCCTTGGTGTTAGATTTTTTTCTACTTACTTTGATGACATATTGTTCAGTTATTTTTTATTTTCTGGTTTTCATATTCTCTTAAACTTAACTCATTTTACTTACTATAGTTACTTAGTTATTTTTGGTTATTTACTTTTCATCATGGTAGCTGTAGCTGCAAGTTTCACCAATATATTTTATATTTGAATATGTTAATACAAAATATATTCTGTTTTGTCTTATATTTGGAATTCATGTACTATAGTTAGCGATTTATCTTATAGTTTCAGGTTACAATAATACATTTGATTTTAAAAATATTATAATTCATTATATATGCTGTTTTTTTGTTTTAAACATGAAATTCGTAGGTGCTATATTTATCGTCGGTTATTATCATTCATGTTTTATATTGATAACTATATGAGTTGCAACAGCACATTTTATTTTTTAACTATATCCACGTTAACATCATATTCTTTTTTGTTTTAAACTTTAAATGCAGGCTACTTGTGGTTTTAGTCAAGATATAAAACGAAGATGTGTAGGTATGTGTTTTCCTTATCCAATGTCTAATTATGCACTTGTTCTCCTAGGGTTAGTTTGGGTTAGTTATTTTTAAAATTTTATTACTTGGAAATAAACGTTAATATTTGTAAAATGTCTATAATAGGTTATATCATAGGTTTATGATCTTGAAGTGCATTTTGGACAAAAAGCGTAAACGAAACATTATTAATTGAAATTAAACGTTTTTAAACAGTGTTTTATAGACATCTTTTGACGTACAAAATATAGAGTACCATTATGGATGTCTTAAATATGTATATTTTAAATGTCTATTTTTAAATAACCCAATTATGGAAAATAGTCGTCTATTTAAATATGTATATTAAACATCACTTAAAAAGCATCAATATAACATTAACTATAAATCGAAAATAGATGCATCTAAAAAAACGTTTTTTATGCATCTAATAATAAACGAAATATAGATTGACATTATTAGACATTTTAAAGATGTATAACATAAACGTTAATATTTAATTCTCAAAACTATCAAAAATAGATGTCTATTGTGCGGACATTAAATTGTCTAATAGACATCTAATACGATCATCGATAGAGTCACCGTCCCAAAGTATTTTTAACGTATTTTAGATGAAATGGTGTTTCCTGGGTACTTAATATCACCTCATTATTACACTAACCAGTAATTATACGATATGACATTATTATTGTCGTCTTGTCAAAATCTATTTAAAACTTGACAATTTTTGCGATAGCTTTTTACTGTTATTTGCATTTACTAACCATTTTCATTTTTAGATTTGTTCGTTCTTGACGACGGGGACAGATTTGATCCTCGAAACGTCGACCGTTTTCCAGTTTTCTTTAGGGTTTTCAGCTTCGTTAGGGTCACTAAACTAGCACTTGTGCTGTTTATACCCTGGAGCCAGAGCCGAAGAGGCTCTAAAGGCGGGAACAGACTAAGCAAACATTGAGCAACAGTTGATTAGCTGTTGGCGAACATAAACGTGCTGGAAGTTGAACTGTTCGGAAACATCGACCTACCTAGTTGTCTGCTGGTTACTTGGTCTTCGTTCAGTAGTTGCACGTCTTGGCATATTTTTGTCTTAATACATTCAATGTTTATATCCAAACCAGTGAGAAATGTACAATTCCTGTGTTCCTTGGCCGAATTTTGTGGCACTTTTACCACATTCTCTCAAACTGGGTCTGCAGAACTTTTAATTTTTGCTCAATTTCTGTTCGTAAAATCCCTAAAGCTTCAGCTATATTATTAAATGCATCAGTACGTTTGTTTTTGTTCTTATAAGCCTCATTTTGGGGATTCCATATATTGGGATAATCTCTTATAAGTTCGATCAAGCTTATAACTTGCTCTTCACTCCAATCGCGAGACATTTTTAAATAACAACGGATGCTTACTGAATGCTGAATACACACGTATCGTCTAGAACGCTACAAATTTTTGCGTTGCACGTACACACTGGCGATGCTGTTGGCCTGGCCCACTGTTGAGCAACATTTCCTTTGAAGTACCGCCTGGGGAGCGAACATCGTACAACAGATCGTCAACAGCTGCGCAACAGTTGAGCAATACGTACACACTGTGTGAATTTCTATGTTGCCCAACTGTTGTTCAACAATGTTTGCTTAGTCTGTTCCCACCTTAACATGTAAGAAATAGTAGTGGAGTAACAGGCAATCAATTGTAAGGTAAACATGAATCCTCCACAATAATATAGAACATATCTACATCAAAGGTATAAAGTTGATGACTTTCAAAATTATTTCAAAAATTAGGTATTTTATGGAGTATTTTTGGCATAATTGATAAACTAGCATTATCTTAAGATTTCAAAATTATTTACCATGTCAAGTTTTAGCTCCATACTTCTGCGCTTTAAAAAATGCGTTATATATTTATGATTCAGTCAATTAAAAAATATTTGTATACACGAGAATATATAAATGTACATATACACCAGTGTAAATTCTAAAAATGAATTACAAGAATTAAGATCACTCTGGTGTTGAAAGAGACGAAGTAATTTTGCATCTCGTGCGCAAGAAAAATTTAAAAGGTTGTAGAAAATTAGCTGTATACATGTATGCAATATGCAAATTTAGAATCATCTTCGCTGGAACATTTTATTATAGTAGTTAGAAATGCTATTTGTCTAGATAATAAATATAAAATTGAACTACCGGAAACTTGATCGCAATTACTTCACTTGATCGTAAATGGAATATTCGAATGACGACTACCGAGCACGGCTATTTTTGGCCATTTGTTTTTTTTTTACTTTTTATTTTAAGTGACAAAATGTCAGATATTGCAAACATGGTTTCCCTTCTGTCGTTTTTCTTACACCTTACAATTGCTGGTATGTATGTCTATATCAAATAGAATGGCTGAAGTTTCTAAAAATAGAACTAAGTTGTATTTTGATATAATAGTTGAATTGCAAAATAAACATTTTGTTGTAATTTGCTTAGTTCTGAATATATTGTTAACTCTGAATCGGACGAAGTATTTTAAGTCGTCTTGTTTTAGGACACCTAATGAAATTCTTTTAATCAAACAATGGTTTTCTTTAATAGATATGAATCTTAAACTATAAACTCACTTGTCTAGTAAGAGGTGGCACTGAATCCAAAGTTTGTAAGGTTCCTCTGGTTGAAACGACATTATAACTTTCTTGACAGTCACATTTGACATGAATCCATTTATTTTCATGCCTATTTTCAACCATAACCACCAAACCGGCCCAACCTTTCGTTAAGTAATAGGCCGTCATTCCTTCTCTGCCCTCATGGCGTTGACCTTTAGCTAATGTTAAAGATATTATTGAATCAGCTAAAATATAATTTGGAGGTTTTATATGTTCAGCCAGAACTTTTTTTGAACTATGAATTCCCAAAACGTACCTGCAAAAAACATTATTATATCCTCAAATATTTGGTTTCAACAACTTGTTTACGTTGAAACTGAAATTTAGCTAATAATAATTGTAAAAGATATCAAATTATATTTGTGCTGGCACAAACTGAATTTTACCAATTCTGCACTTATTTTTTTACAAAATATTCTGTTTTATCTGAATATAAAAAAAAAACCCTAATAACCAATAATCCAATAAAATTAAAACAACTTGAATATGGTCGAATATCATTACAGGACAACGCCGACGGTAAATGTTTACTGTTTTAAATTCAGCAACGCGTATCTAGTCGTTGCTATCATGTCGATGTCGCCTCCCAGAAACACAGAGACAGTTTCCAAGATTGTCTTAAAGCTTTGTCTTGTACTAGGTTCCTTCGCCCATCTCACTCAGGCATTGATGAGCATTTCGGACTCCCTTGCAGCTTCTTTAGAATTGATGTCCCTTGGAGGGCCAGCTTAACTGCGACACCCCGCCCGCGTCAGGAAGCGATTTGTAAATTTTTTTAGGTATTCAGGATTGGTAGAAAGAAGATATCAGTGGCTCCAAAAGGCTATTCTAAGGCTGTTTTAATATAATTTTCTTCAGATTTTTCAGGTGTAACAAAACATTTTTTTCACCACTAAGCAATATAACTCCTATTGTTAGATCCACTATACTGGGAAATCCTGCTGTTGAACACCCGGACATTCTCAGAATCTCTGAGCTGTCTGTGGAAAAAATATCGAGCTATGTTGTTCTTATGCATCAAACCTTAACACATATATAATATCTGTTTATAGATCGGCGATCTAAGCTCGCCCTCAGGTGACCTTGGCACGTTCATGGCACATCTTAGCAGAGGCCATAGATATTGTAGGATGTGCTAGAAGGATTTTAATAGGTGAATTTAACGTACTGTTTGGTACAGATCAGAGCGAGGCCATTTCTGTATTAGATTTGCTGGAATCCTATTGATTTGAGGCGGCAGTACATGCCGAGACACGGATAACAGGAACTGTCTTGATAACATTTTTACAAATTTTTACAGCCTTCAAGGAAGTAAGCTTATATGATAACAATCTTTCAGACCATAACTATATCCAATTTAAGTTTAAGGAAAATTGTTTTTCAAACAGCCGCAAAACAACATCTAAATATCTCAGACCTATAACTGAAAAGGGAAAAATCACTTTTTAAGGTCTGATTGTGAGTTTGAACTGGTCATTTATAACAGACAATAATAACTCTGTAAACGAACAATGTCAGCTTTTCTGCAATAAAATCAAAGGAGCTTCTGAAAGCGCATTTCCTGAGAAACAATACAAAATGAAACAGTCACAAACAGTTTTTATCCACCTTCATGAAATGCGTGATCACATGCAATTTCTCACTGACCTGTGCAAGAGCTATCCATCACCAGATTGGCTTATACAAAAAATAACTATTTTCATAAACAATACAAAAATTAAATAAAACCGGTGAAGAAGGAGGCAGGAAGCCCAGGCCGAAGAAGAAACTCATGGCTCAAGAATTTACGGGAGTGGTATGCAGTGAAGAAGAAAACGGAGTATAATGATTCCTTTATTTCCGAATCTACCAACAAACCTAAAAGTATCTGGAAAACTATAAACAAGAGGCAGGGACCATCGGGGACCTTGTGGGCAAATCACCCAAAACCAATTTAACAAGTTTTTCTCAGAAATGGCAGAGGGTCTAGTTGGGGTGCACAGTACTCAATAGAAGATGCTCACTTCCGAATGTTTTCATACTAGAAAACTTCTTTATAAAAAGGACAACTTTAAAAATCTCTACAAATGATCAGAAACATGGTTATGCCACCAGCTCCAATGGACAGCTTGCCGTTCCGCTGTGTAGGATTGAGAGGTGTCACTCTGTAAAGTTTTACAATTTCCAGACTCCTTAAAAATAAAACCTAGAGGTGTGTTCATGAGCAGGATTCGACAGGCACTCTTAAAAAAGCCTTTATAATATGACCCAATAGACTTCGTGACTAATAAAATAACCGTCAATGTTTCTGACTATCTCTGTCTTTGTCGGTTAGTCTCGTATTGTTCCATACTTTTTTTTAACCTGTTTTAATATTTTAATAATCTTTAGTGCATTTTAAACTGTTTTTTGAGTGTTGAGTAATCTTAAGAACTGTCTTATTGAATTACTGAATCTTAATCTTGTGATGACAATTTTATTGATCTGTGTAAACCTTATTCGGTGCTAGCATGAATAAATGATTTGATTTGGATTTGATATTCCCCATAAACTTCCTTTGTAAAACTTTTACTGACACCGTCAAATATTCCTAAACAAAGAAAACAACAGTTGTATTTTCTTATCACAATAAATCAAATAAAATGCAGAGTTTAACATTGAACACTCATCTTTCTTAAGAAACGATTTAATTGACTATTATAATTTTACTTACTTCGGATACGCAGAAATCTCATCTAACCCTGTATGCCAATGATTAAAAGCCAAAGGGACTACTACGTATTCGCCAGGCTCTAGCATTTTACAACATCCAACAAATCCTCTCACCTGTCGTTTGCTGTGTTCTACTAAACTACCTATTGTGGTTCCTTGCCTAGCTTTAAAAAGTACTACACATAAATCTAGTTGAGATCTTTGAGATTTTTCAGATTTTCTTTGCCCCTTCTGTAATCACAAAACATCGTTTTAATTTTTAACAACTATTCGAAAATGTTTCGAGAGATTAGATCGTGAATAAGTTCATCGAACCTCATCCAAATGTGTTATAACCTGTTTTAAGTCAATTTTAGAAACTATCTTAAAAAAGAAACGAATGACTATATCATTTGATTCAATGTTAAAGCACCTTTAGAGTTTTATAATATAACAAACAATGAGCGTGACGCAATTTTATTCATGCAACAAAAGTGAATCCTTCTCAATTTAGCTTATTGCTAATTTTCATATACACACCTGAAATAAAGTAAAATCGATTTCTGTTGGTTCCAAAATCGTTAACAAAATACAGGAAAGGTGTTGTTGACTTGCAACTGGAGGTAGAATTCCATTTAATCTAACTTCGTTCCAGCCACAGCGGACTTTGCAAATATCAATACAATCAAAATACTTTAAAACATCATTAAATGATATCCAAAAAGTACCATCTTGGGGCCCCTCAGGCATCAGTTCACTTCTTAAGTACAATGTCCACAATGACGAATTATCCGACCAGTCTCCTTTCCATACGAAATGACCTGCAATAAAATTATGCAATATTATTTTACAATAGAAACATACAACAAATTAATAAATTAATTTTAGCTCGAAGCTTCCGAAAGAAGGAAAACGAATCACATAAGATTTGTTATTGATATTATCAGAAATATAGTTTGTTCAGTGATCGTTGGTCGTTACATTACAACTAATGCTTCTCGGTCTAGAAGTAAACTAGATCAACAAAAAAATCAGATCAGTCAAAATAAATTTTATAGCCATTTTTGAATTGAAAAAATAGGTTTTTTCTACAGCCGCGCGCAAAATAACTAATTGCTAAATTCAAATGAAATCGCAAAATCGACGAATGCCGTGGATCCTTATTTTGCGCTCTAGCGCGAACATG
>JAEQML010079896.1:0-11802 GCA_016904865.1 Pissodes strobi | reverse complement strand
TTTTATTAATTATAATTTCAAAAAATATTTAGAAAATTAAATATGCTGTACCCTGTACATAATATAGACAATTCAACGTTTTTCAAAAATGTACATAAATAAATGGAGATATAAAGATACAGTCGCATAAATCATAAAAAAAGAAAATTGAAATATCTGAAACAACAAATCTTTGAGTCAACCTGTATAATTTTTGTTTTCATGTGGCCTTATCGGCTTTACTTGATTTTATAAATTTAGCGACAACTGATGCGGATGTGTTACGTGTAACGGTAAAAAGATATAGTTTTACAAAATTCTTTCTCTTTAAGAAAAAGGATTACGTTTCCCCATTAAGACTTGTTTTAGCTAAAAATCAAATTGAAAATTAAGTTCCGTAATTCTACGTAAAACGCCCCCATACAACTTTAAAAAAATATATATCAAACGATCTTTGAAGGACCACATATAATAACACCTAATAACTTTAAGCTACTTTGAACAGCCATCTTTCAAAGACAATACAGCAACCTTTTGGAAGCTTCATGACTCGTGAAGATACGTTCGATTTTAAGAAAGTTATATATAGGGTGGGCCAATCAAAACGAAACACGGCCGATATTTCATATAGCGTTCGTTATAAAGAAAATTTCTCGGACCCGTCGATTTTTATTTCCCGGGGGAAAGATTTTGCCCATATCATCAACCCTGTCAGTTTAGCCCCCTTCTAGGGGTGACCTAGATGGGAATAGGGGTCGAGTGATACCTTATTTTAAAGGCAATCAAATTCTCTTTTCAAGGACACTTTGTTTTGCAAATTCGATGCAGCCGCTTTTGGAAAAATAAGAGTAGAATACTAAAAAGAAAAAATTATTGCTCGGTGAAAAAATGTTGAGATCTGTTGATTTTTTTATCGAGAAAAATGTTTTTTTTTTCGCTTATCTTTAGTTCTGTCACTTTAACCTCCCGCAGAGGTAAGCTGCAACGCTTAAAATAATTAAATAGGATTAAACTTCGCAAAAACACGAAATACAGTAGAATTTATTGCATTGGGTGCATTTGAAGCGGAAAAAGCGGGGAAAGGGTGTTTTAACGTGTACTGCATGCAACATAATAAAATTACACAAGTTAACACAGGAATATTCTCGTCTTACGAGAAGCAAGTATGCATCACACGGCTCTTTGATTCAAAATGTTTATTTGAGCCATGAGTTGCACCCGTGCTTCTTAATTTAAAAACTTCAAAACAGTGGCAAACACTTATTTTTTTAATCTAAAATGAAGAAAAATCATTTAATATACATAAACAAATACGTGTTTTTGACCCACTAAACCTATTTTTTGAGTGTGCATTGTGGCGTTTAACGTGTTAACAATCGAGAATCAATAAGTTAATGTTGTTTTAAATGTAAATTTTGTTTATTCATTGTTCATGACAATAAATGCCCAAAGTGTTGTCCTCCTGCCTGCATCCATACAATAATAGAGATTTTGTTCAAACCGGTCCCGGACATTATGAAGCATTTCTGGCCCGACATTCATGAATGATCCGCTCACGTCATTCATTTAATGACTGTGGTTGAGTTTTATAAATCTTACTTTTTAAGTGACTCCATAGAAAAAAATCTAAGGGGTCAAGTCAGGTGATTTGCAGGCTACTTTATTGGTCCTCTTCGGCCGATCCGTCTACCAGGATACGTCCGATTTAAATATTCACGAACAACATGGGTATAATGAGGAGGTGCACCATCTTGTTGGAAATGTCAACTCTTCGGCATTGTAATTGTTATTATTGTTACGGCTAGCAACCATCCGAATGTTTTTGTGCTATCCTATAGAACTAGCCGCTTTGCCGCTTCTCTGTCTGCAGGAGTCATCGACGGCCGGCCGCGAAGATTCAGGAACGCTGGAATTATCTCTAATATCTAAAATAGTATAGTTGTAACTTCGTTAGGAACCCACGGGAAAAACGTAACATTATTTTCAAGCGTTTCTGTCAATGCAGGATCGATCGCGTCTTCTAATAATTGCAGATACATTTCTCCACTTAGATTTCCTAAGAGAAAAAAAAGGATATTGAGTGTGAACCTCATGGAATAGATGCGGATTTTCGTCAGACCAGTATCGACAATTGTGACGATTAACAGTCCCATTTAGAAAAAACGAACACTCATCGGAAAATCAAATGTTGAACACTAAATTTGGATTATTTATTATTCGTTCAGTTATAATCTCGCAAAATTGCAAACGTCTGTCAAAGTCATCTTCGTTTCATTGTTGTACAGGGTTATCCAACGAGGACTAGACAAGGCGATTTTTTTACTTTCCTTGTACTTTTATAAAAAAAAACTGAAATAGCCATCCTATGTAATTTTCTCCCGCGAATTCGGATATGTTCAGCAAAAAACAATTGAACATCAAATAAAAGTGCTAGGGTTCACTTTGATATTTTTTTAAATGGGATGCCATGTATATTATTGCATATTTGGATTGTGCGAAAAAATCTAGACATATTTCATGAATAATGTCCTATGCATAACGGTTTTTGAAATATTGACAGTTGAAACTCGAGCATTACCAAGTTTGACAGCTTGTAAAATCTAAATGGCTAAAGCAGGAACAAAACGGTTTGCACTTTCCTATATTGGTTTTTCATAAGCTATCGTATGACACTAACTTTTTATTTAACCAGAGATTAAATTTATCCGGGATTTTTTAACCTCTGGTTAAATCGGAAGATAGGTTATACGATAGCTTATGAAAAACCATTATAGGAAAGTGCAAACCGTTTTGTTCTATTTTTAGCAGTTAAGATTTTACAAGCTGTCAAACTTGGTAAATGGTCTATTTTCAACTATCAGTATTTCAAAAACCGTTAGAGATAGGTATAGGACATTAGTCATGAAATATGTCTAGACTTTTTCGCACAATCCAAGTATGCAATAATATACATGACATCCCATTTAAAAAAATATCAAAGTGACCCCTAGCACTTTTATTTGATGTTCAATTGTTTTTTGCAGAACATATACGAATTCGCGGGAGAAACTTACATAAGATGGCTATTTCAGTTTTTTTTTTATAAAAGTACAGGGAAAGTCAAAAAATCGCCTTGTCTAGTCCTCGTTGGATAACTCTGTACAAGATGAATTTTGTGGGGGTGAAATTTATGTGTCTTTAAAATTCTACGAATACTCCTACGACTTATGTCACAGACTAAAGGTAGTTGCCTGGTGCTTAATGTAGGGTCCATTTTGACGTGACCCAAAACAGCAACTTCCACTGCTTCGTTTCCCACTATCCTTCGATTTGGATTGATTGGTTTTCGGTTTGTCACTGATCCTGTCTCCCTAAACTTTGCTACCAGCTCAATTATGTATTTTCGTTGAACATGTTTATCTGGATTCATTTCATTAATACAGTTCAATCAGCGATACTCTTTCTGTAGTAGAATAAACCATTTTAGATCAAAATAAAGTTTAGTCGCAGATAAAACCCTGCAAGATACTAAATTGAAATAAATTAAATGTAAATACTCAATATTTATAAATACACAAACAGAATTCCACAGCCCAAAAAATTATTTAAATTTGACTAATTGCAAAAAGACTTACTAGTACTTGCCAGTTTTTTCTTCAAATGGTAAAATTATAATTCACATTAACAGTTTTGAGTGATAAATGTAACTAGAAATGTAGAAAACATTTCCTTATTTTTATATTGGATCTGTTGAAAAGAGAATTTGATGACCATTAAAATGAGGTATCACATGAAGTATAATCCCATTTTAATTTAAGGGTTAAAGCTCACCCCTGCGGGGGGTTGAAGTTTTTTCATTGCTCTTCCCTTATTTTCTCAAAGACGACTGCATCAAATTTGAAAAACTAAGATGCGTTGAAACGAGTATTTGATTACCTTTAAAATAAGGTACCACTCGACCCCTATTTCCATTTATTATTTTGGGGTTGAAGGTCACCCCCGCGAGGGTGTTAAAGTGACAGGGTTGATGATATGGGCAAAATATTTCTCCCGGGAAATAAAGATTGACTGGTCCGAGCAATTTTTTTTAACGAAGGGTATATGAAATATCTGCCGTGTTTCGTTTTGATTGGCCCACACTGCATAATAGAAAAGCCATATTGGTGGTGTCTTTCAGGGTATGACAGTATAAAATATTTTTACAGCTATCAACTAATACTCATAATAGTTAACTTAGATGGCAACATAAAACTGTTGAGGCGCACAATTTCAGAAGAATTGATTTGGCAGTCCTCTTTTGTCTGTCTTATCTCTTAAGAAACTTTGTGATATATGTACGGTTAACTGATTCATTAATTTTTTCAGACATGTAAAATATGCCGAGGTAAATCAAAAGTAGGATTTTTGGAGAATTCTGAGGTAAGTTTCTTACCCATAATAATTTAGAACCTTTTAATTTTATTACGTCGTATGATATTTAATTAATCTCATGTTTTATTTGGGTAAACATTTTATCAAATCTATCAAAAATAAAACTTTTAAAGTTAGCAAAATGTACTAAATCAATATACAAATAACTTTGGCAATATTTTGTACTTTTGGTTTTTTTATCATGTGGTGAACTGCGGAAGAAAAGAACTGTTTCATTTGTGGAATTTCTTTTCGTAGAATTTAATTTATGTTTTTAAAATCTGCAATTATTTTAGAAATTACATTTATTTCAAACAGATATATGATTAATTATGTTTTCAATACTTATAAAACATTGTAATAATAATATATCTTGCATTATAAACTCTCGTACATTAACTCGTAATAATAACAGTACTCCAGTTGTGAATAGCTCAACATAGTATGATATATTTTACGTGCGGCTCTAAAGCCAGTCTAAAAATAGCTTAGCATTTAGGCTATTTTAAAACTAGTGAAGACTTTATATTCCAGATATCCCCTTTCCTAAATATAAATTTGATTGTTTTTTTATTCCAGGTTCAAGCAAATTTAGGAAGTAAAGAGTCCGAATTAGTGCAGGTAAATTGTTGGTAGCAGTAGGTGTTTTGTTGGTGTGTAGATTTTTAATTACTTAATGTTTTCTGGAATTCTGTTACTCGGTTAATATTATTATATTTTAATCAATCTTACTGAAAGTAAATCTCAAATTTATTGTTTGTTATTGTGTTATGCAAGATCTTCTTGAAGCACGGTTATTAGTGGTTTTGGACCAATAAATATATTTTGGTATATTCGAATAGAATGCAAAAAGGTTCAATTTGGAGAGATGTAAAATTTCTTGAACCGGTGAGCAATGTGCTTGTTTATTTTTGAATTCATAAAATGACACATTAGTGTACACGATATGTGATTTGTTAAATAATATAATTAAGGGAATTCTAACTGGCAGCAGTTTTTCCTTGAAATTAGACCTAAATTAATGAAGACAACTACGACCAAGCGACAATTGTTAACTGTAAAAATATAAATTTTCTTTAGAAAATGACCAATACTTGAAACAGTTTCGAAAAATTTTCCTTGAAGAAATTGTTTTTATTGCAATTTTATATACATTTTAAAATTTTCAGCAGCCCATGGTAAAGTTGTTTTTTTTTCAAAACTATGTTTGGCAATAATAAATTGCCAGAAAATTATAACCTTATTATAATAATGTACCTGGAGAGTAAGATGATGAGCATCTTATAAATTGTGTGATAAGTAGAGAGGGAGATCGGCGACGCGGAGTTTGGCACCTACCGGACCCATCCACAATTGAAACCAACCATGGAATAACCATCTTTTGTCTCCGTCTCTTCTACGGTATACGCACCGAACTCGCTTATCTTTCATTCTGACCGGAATCGATCGTTGAGTGCATATATATAATACAGATATATTGCGTGTTGTATTAGAATATCATAGCTCTGGAGTTCACCGATGAAGGGAGATAAAACATATGTGTATTGCTGTACCGTAATATCATAATGCGGCACTGCACATGCGCCGGTTCCTACGCGCCGACGCACGCCGACAGAATTTGAAAATTATTATTGTGTTAAAATGTGAGGTTCTGGGGCCATAAAAACAACTTAAAATAACAAATCAATACCGTTTTATTTCATAAATGAATTATCTTTTGTTGATTTCCAAAACTAAATTAAAATACTATGTGAATACAGTGTTTCCCAGGATAGATGGTCTAAGAGGACAAATGGAGCAGCAGAATGAAGAGCCCAAAAAGCTAAATAAACTTTTTTCATAGAAATTATGGTTATGAAGATATTTGACAACAAAAATGATCCTAGAGATTTAAATCAATATTTAGTTACAAATATATTAATAACCATACTTTCTATGTAAAATTTATTTGGCCTTTCGATTTTTCTTTTTTGCGCTCTTTCATTTTGTTGCTTCAAAAAGATTTGAAACAAAAGTTTTTAATTATGCAAATCTACATTGTTATGCTTAATATGAACCCTGTAGAACATATTTTCTAAACAAGCAAACACTTTTATTAAGAGTGACTTTTTCCTACCTCTCACTTTTTGGTTCATTTGTGCTCTTGGAACACCTATCCTGGTACACACTGAAGAACTTATGGATGTGTTCACGTAAGAGCAATCTAGTATGTATGTATGTAAAGGCCTGTTCATTTGGCTTTGCTCAACCTGCTCGGAAAATGAAAGAAATCAGCTCGGAGCAGAACACGAAATGCTATGTCTGCACTCCAAGCAGATATTTCCTGCTCGGACGACTTCCTAGCTACCCCAAATGAATGCACTTTTTGTTAAAACAGCACGTGGATAGGATATTTTATATATATAGGGATATTTTTCTCAAAAAGACCACGATGCCTTTCAAAAAGTGAGGTCATATTATTGTTTTATATTCCGCGGCTTTTGTTGATTATCTGTCATCTTTCTGCTTTTGCTCTAACTGCTCCACCTCCAGACTAGGTGCAAGTAGAGCATGATCTAACTGATCTTGAGCACAGTGCTCCATCCCAAGCGAACCAAAAAATCTCAGCTGCTCGAGCCAAATGAACATCGATCACCTGCTCCAAGCCGCTTAGGCTCGTGAGAGAGCACCAAATGAACAGGTCTTAGGTACAGTACTGTTCATAAAAAAGTCATACACGATTTTTACTATGTAAACCTGCCTTATATGAATTATAATTTCAAAAGAAAGTCATACAAGCCACACATAGATACATAAGTTTAATAAGAAAACAACCTTACAACTAAATTTTCAAACAAAATATTTATATCAGCAGTAACAAAATATTAGCAAGCATTGGGATTAAATCCGAAAAGTGTGCCATAGCTTAAAGCATA
This sequence comes from Pissodes strobi, assembly GCA_016904865.1. Lineage (NCBI taxonomy): Eukaryota > Metazoa > Arthropoda > Insecta > Coleoptera > Curculionidae > Pissodes > Pissodes strobi. The sequence continues at coordinate 4,519 of JAEQML010079896.1, read as the reverse complement.
ACAAAATAATGGAATTGATAATATTGACTGTTTTTTTTGTCCTAATACTTGGTCATAGCTCCATTTCTTTCTAAAACCTCATTTAGCCGTCTGGGTATTGAATTATACAAATTTCTGATTAAATGAGGATCGTTGCTCAATTCGTCCCAGGATTCTTCTATAAATGCTATGAGATCTTGCCTGTCGTTTGGTCTGAAATTTGTGTTATATATTTTTTTGGTCATTAAACCCCACACGTTTTCCATAATATTTAAGTCGGGGCTTCTTGAGGGACATAACATAGTTTCTATGTTGTTCTCAACAAACCACTCCCTTATTATAGTTGCGTTATGGACCGGACAGTTGTCCTGTTGGAATATAAAATTGCGGTCGGGAAAATGTTCAGAAACACTAGGTAGCATTATATTTTCTAAAATATTTCTATAAGAAATCGCAGTAAACCTCTCGTCTATAATCCAATGCATTCTAAGACCTCTACGGCTCAACCATGCCCAAACATTCACTGAAAATCGCCCTGACCTTTCAGAATTAGTGATGTATTTTTCTTCAAATCTGGTTCTGTAGGGTCTGTACACTCTGATATGACCGTTGAAACAAGATTGAAAGACTTTTTCATCGGTAAATATTACCGTGTCCCAGTTTTCTCGTAAAATATTATTCAGGGAAAAAATAACTCTTCCCTGTTTATTCTCAATTCGTAAAAACATCTTCCGGGCTGCGACGAAGTTCTTTAATCGTGAGTGTTTTATTCGCCGACAGGCCGTTGATCTAGAAGCCGGAAAATTGGTTTGTTCCATTGCATTCCGTGCTACCTGAAAAGGGTTGTCTTCCAAATATTCAATTAAAGCATTGTCTTCTGCTTGCGACGTAATTTTTCTTCTTCCGGGTGGCTTTCTCCTTTCCACTGTGTCTTCGGTTTCCCATCTATGTTTGATTTTTTGTATTGTCATTTTATCTACGTTCATTATATGTGCAATGTCTCTTACATGCAAACCATCTTGCAAATACACAATTATTTGAGCCCTTTGAATATTATTAAGTCTTGGCATTATTAGAATACTGTTTAGGATCTGACAAACGATATTATTTTACCAAACTGTCAAAGTCATATTTTGAAATTGTCACTCATTTTGAAAATTTCCAAAGACGGATTTACAGTAGGCAAGAATAGCTGTATGACTTTTTTATGAACACAACTGTACATACATATATTCATGCCTTACCACTGGAGATACATACAAGTATGTAAGTTGGTTAATTATACATTTTATAATTAACTGGTCTTACCACTGCAATTAGGTAATAAAAAGCAACAAAACAGTTTAAAAAATAATTTTATTTACAATAACAATGGTTGTATAGCTAATCATTGACCTTTAAATAATACTAATTTTGTATATTTCTGACGGATATACTCATCTTTTGCTGACATTTTGCTGGCCTCATGGAAGCAGCGGACATTTATATAACATTTTATAACTAATTTACTTAATTGAACTTTGTGATTATCAAGGATATCCTGCGACATCACATGATCGTTCATTTCGCTGGTGTTAAATGAAGCCCTTAATTTTTGAAATATTTCGTTCATGATCACTGTTGGAATATTTTTAGAAGTTAAACGATGCGAATTCTGTCGTAATATTTTTTCGGACAGTGTGCATATAGCACATACATCTTTAGATGGTGCTAAATAATAAGTTCCTCGATCTTTCAATTTCGATAACAGTGGCAAATCCTTCCCAATTATGTGCTGAAGACATATGTTACAATTAATTTTTTTTTAAATTTTTTTGGAAATGTAGCCTGCAATATACTCAACTACATTTTCCACATATGGGCTTAATTGCCAAAAACTGCTAATATAATCATGTTCAAAATCTGATAAGGGTTTATTAAGTATCGAAGGATCACCCAAGGGACATGTAATCTTTTGCTTTCTTGTTGAGGCAACATACAAAATTTCAACCCCATCGAAGAGGCAGTTACCATTTTCTACCTCTTTGATTTCATGCCTCACTAACAAACGTTTATATGCGGTTTTGAATTGGAGGGCATTTGGGTTGTTATTGAACCCTCCCCTACTTCTTATTGCACTAAAAAATGTCTCTAAATAATCTTGTGACAATTTATAAGTTAATAAGTAACTTAATCCTTTGCTTTTTAAAATATCAAATAGTGGAAACATGTTTGTTAAAAATATGATTAAGCCTAAAAAGCCAGTTTTCCTATTAGATTTTAGAATAGCTTGACCTTCTCCATCCTTAATATTATTTATATAAGTGATAAAACTACTTGCATACTCCTTCAAAGTGTCATAGTTTTGTTCTGTTAATGGAGTGTCAAATTGTCTTTTTGAAAATTTGTTTTTACAATTCAGCATATCTGCCATGTTGTTGAATTGCAAACAGAAAATACCTGTAGGCAAACAACCATCAAACTGTCTTCTTAATTTATAATCAGGCACTTTACTTAAAAAAACAAAAGACTTATAAATACTTTCACTCAGTACCTGCATTGCTAACCGAACATTCATTCTATTGTTGGTATAATTAATATGTTTAGCCGTTCATTTGTTGGCTAACCGGACACCCTCATCTTTTTGTAACTCATGCAAATTTACAATATATTGCCAATTGATAATATTACCATCTTCAGTTTTTAGATTTTTTTTGTCTCCTAGAGTATTTCTGATTAATTTGATCATGTGGCACAAGTCTAGAAACACATAACAAATTTCTGATGTCACTGGGTTCTGAAAATATGGCTTAAAATGTGTACCATAATCGAAATTTGCCCCTAAACTTGTGCACATATTCAAATTTGTTGATGCTCCATCAAAGGTTATGGAGTACACTTTAACATTGATTTCTTCTAATAAACGAAATGCTTGAGTTAATATATTAGCCCGCTGACTTCCATTTAACCCACGATTTAAAAAATACCCAATGGGAATTTTCCAGCTATTATCTAAAGATACAGCCATAAAAACCAAAGAATTTGTTGCCATTGGCACATTGTCATTGTCTTGTTTATCAATCATTGTTCCACAATCAACACCACCATGAAACTCACCTTGATGATAAACTGTAGATTCTTTGATAGACATTTCATCTATGACTAAGTTAATTATCACTTGTTTTGAACTAGCACGAAGACCTATAGCATCAAATGCTTCCTTTGTAAAGCCTGGAGACCCATCAACCACTCTGTACCATTGGCGCAGTGTTGATGGATGTGGCAAAAGTTTCTCCCAATGTTTTCGAACATAATTATAGGCCTTGGGAGAATAAAAAAGTGTAGAGTTAAAGCAAAACTTCGTATATCTGCTGAATATTGCCCTTTCCCTTTGATTTTTCTTGAAATAACTTCTCTCACAGTATTAGGTAATATATCCTGAAAAGGAAGATATATAAATTGTAGAGTATAATCTGGATAAACTCTACTCGTAACAACACCCAAAGCATAACAAATGTAGCAAATATTACATGTAACTACACAACCATGCACATGTTTGAACTTTTAGTGTGGATGATAATGTTTAAATAGTACTAAATAAAACTATATACTTCTAATAATGAAATGAAATATGAATTTATTAATCCAAGGATATACGACAACTGAAAACAGAATATCCAAACCAAATCTTATAAATCCACACTTCTTACCTTTAATGGTTATTTGTTATGCCATAGGTCAAAATTTTTGTATTATTTATATAAATGTACCATTAAAGTCTCCCCTGCTCCTTCAGTCATCAATCCTTTCTTAGTTAAATGTTGCATCATATCTTTTAGGGAAGAAATGCGTTTTAAAAGATATCTATTTTTGTCTTGAAGACTTTTAATTTTCTTTGATTTGTTGTTATCAGTTCTCCTCACTAACTGCAGAATTCTACGAGCTCTTTTAGGGGTTGCCATATCGGGTGTTCTAATTTCAGAGATGTGTCCTGGCTCTGCAAATCTTCGTTTTTTAGGAGTGTGGAGTCGTTGTACAAGTTCCTTAACTGAAAATTAACAAATGCATTACAATATCAAACAAGATTTTATATCTTACCCTGCGGATTAGCACTAAAAGGACTAGTACAGAGTTCTGATTGCAGTTCCATCCCGTTAGGTCCAGTTAATTGACAAATATTTGCAGTTGAAGTAGATGCACACATTTCAGAATCTGTTGTCATTGCTTCGGCAGGAGTAACCAGCAATGTATTATCTTCTGTTGCAGATTTCGAATCAGATAAAACTTGAAGTGATACATCAACTACTAAAGGAGGCGGATGAGGCACTAATATTGAGGGCACTGCATCTTTTTTTAGAACCATTCTTCCCCCTAGTAACTTTGCATTGGGTTCAATATAATCATTCACATTAAAGTGAACTGAGCAAATTTTAACTTTTGCTACATCATCCACTTCTTCAGATAATCCACAAGCCTTAAACCATGCTTGGCGGACCTTTGCATCATTCGGAAACCTACAACAATTTTCAAATAATAAATATTAAATTTTTAATCCCCCTAT
>JAEQML010079895.1:0-11802 GCA_016904865.1 Pissodes strobi | reverse complement strand
GCAAAGTTACAATGTATTAAAATTCATAAGTATCAATTATTAACCTCTTTTTGCAGAACTGATCACATCCATGGTGGTGTCGCCATCTTTGTAAGAGAGAGCTCTAGTCGTAAGCTTAAAGTAATTAATACTGATAGGTTTAACCGAGAATTATATTTTGAATGCGCTGCTACTGAAATTACCTTAAATAGGAAAAAGATTGTCTTCGCAACTATTTACACGTCATCTGCGCTACAGGTGCAACAGATTTTCATATTTTTATTAAGCATTTTAATGAATTTCTGTGTTTTATGCAAAATAATTACCAAACAATGATATTGTGCGGTGACTTTAATGTTGCTAATCTGCTAAACTCCCAATTTAAGCGTGATTTTCTTGATCTTGTTAACAGTTTCTCTCTCATATCGAGTTTACCAAGTGAGCCCACCAGAATTAGGGGAGCTGATAAACCTTCTCAATTGGACTATATTTTTTCCAACAAACCTAATTTTGTTTCGGGATCAAATTTTCAGCACAACATATCTGACCACTTGGCTCAGGTTTTCAGTATAGCAGACTATGCGGATCAATCGCACATTCAAGATATGTATGTTTATAATAGTTATTTTTGTTACAAAATGGAGTTTTTCAGGACGAATCATTGCTGTTGCCGGACGAGGCATTAGCCGAGTCCGGAATAGCAGATGAGTCCTGAAAAACTTCATTTAAGTACGTGTGACAAACACTATTTTTGTCATACGCTCCCAAAATTTAATTTTTATTTATGCGCTTTTTGCAATTCTTCAGAACGCCTAAATTTGCAAATTTACCATAATTTTTGAAATCATAATGTACGACAAAGTTAGCTTAGAATTTGATATCGTAGCAACTATTTGACAATTTTGTCATGTTATTCGAAATTTTTGACATTTAGACATATTCAGGAATTTTGGAATAGTCCGTAAAGGTTACCATGACGACTTTTAGGGACTAGGCCTAAAAAGAAGCATTTTACGGACGCAAATGAGTCCGTAAAATAGCTATTTTTGGGAGCGTATGACAAAAACGAAATTTTAATGATAATTAACATTATAAACCTAAAATTTTATTTTGGACGGAATGGTTTGTATACTTTGTATCAAATCAGAGATGTTAACGACGCATGGAACTATTTTCAGGAAAATTTTATATATCATCTTGACCTCACATGTCCGGTCAGAAAGATTAAAGTTGCTGCTCATAGGTCGCAGAAGTGGATAAATTAGGGTATTGTTAGGGACAGTGAAGAACTTAAGGATCTTTTTTGGTTGTCAAGGCAAATCAATTCACCCGTACTCCACGAGCAGTATCGGGAAGCAAGAAAGCTGTTCCAATATAAAGTGCAGATGACCGAGGAAGATTTCTTTCAGACCAAAATTTATGACTCGGCTATGGCAATATGGCAAGTCGTGAACAGTAACATGAACAGGGAGAATAAAAGGACAAATAACCTGCCTCAGTCTATTGTTCATCCAACTCATGGTGATTTAATCTCTGATCCACTGCAGATGGCAAATACCGTCTGCGATTTTTTTGCTGGGAGTATTGACTCAATACTATTGCATAACACGTCGGTCAATTGCACTGCCTCGGATTTTACTCTGGCCTCCATTTATGTGCCCGATATACAAATTGATGAAATTTTTCAAGCCATGAAATCTTTAAAAAATAAAAATGCCTGCTGTAGCAATGAGGATGTTCCAATATCTGTTCTACTTTCTTTATGGGAGTATGTAAAGTTCCCTTTATGTTACTTATTTAATCTTTTTTTAAGTGCAGCATGTTTCCCTGATAGGTTGAAGTTTGGATATGTTATACCTATTTTTAAAAAGGGCAAGGTAAATGAAGTCCAAAACTACAGATCTATTACCAGCCTGTTGTCCTTTTCAAAAATATTTGAGAAGATTCTAGTGCAACGAATGAGAAAGTTCATAGATCATAATAAGATTTCATCTAGAGCGCAGCATGGCTTTCGGAACGACCTTTCCACTAACACTGCAGGGTTTGAGTTTACACAAGCAATCTATGAATCCATTGACTCCAATAACTATACTACAGCATAGCTCTTTACTTCGATCTAACCAGAGCTTTTGATTGTGTTGATACCACCTTCCTAACACGAAAATTGAATGTTCTGGGCTTTAGGGGAAATTTTAACTTACTGGTGAAATCTTTTATGACAGGAAGGAAAATCAGGGTAAAATTTGGCTCAATGATGGCTAAGTGTTCAGAACAGAAATTTGGAGTTCCACAGGGCGGCGTGTTGTCTCCACTTCTTTTCATTCTCTTTATAAACGATGTTGTCCAGTTCCTAGAGGGTTTTTTCACCCCTGAAAATAAATATGAGATTGTGTTATATGCTGATGACTCGACAATAATAGTTTCATGCTCTTCTTTGCAAACGGCAATTCACATTGCTAACCTTTTCTTACAGAAATTTTATGAATGGTCCTCTGGAAATAAATTAATAGTTAATGAATCAAAGACTCAATATATGGTGTTTTTTAAGAGGAGGGTCATCCCAGAATTTGCTTTTACTATGAATAATGTTGCTATAAATAAGATGGATAGTTGCAAATTTTTGGGTCTCTATGTGGATAGTCAATTGTCTTGGATCCCACATATTGATTATGTAGCTGGAAAACTGAACACAGCTTATTTTGCAATAGTTAATTTAAAGCCTATTATGTCTAAAAAACAATTGATCAATGTTTACTTTGCTTTAGCATATAGTCACATAAAATATATGATTCTATTTTGGGGTCAATCAACTGAATCAAATCGAATTTTTATCCTACAAAAGATAATTCTCCGCAAAATCTTTTCATTGAGTTCCCTGGAATCTTGTCGGGAACTATTCAGGAGTAACAACCTACTAACAGTTTATAGTATTTTGCTATTGGAAAGTGCCATGTTTGTAAAAAAAACACCCACATAAATTTTCAGTTGTTAGTACCGTGCATACCTATCAAACTAGACAAATCTCGAACATTGTTATTCAAAAGTACAACCTCTCCACTTTTAAAAAGAGTCCTAAATGTTTTTGTAGCTATGCCTACAATAAGATACCTGTTAGTATAAGAGAAATAGTGGCAATCAGGAAATTTAAAAAAGCTATGCAAAGTTATTTGGTCCAAAATTGTTTTTATTCCCTGCAAGAATTTATGTAATCCACATATAGGACAGTGTTTAGTCGTAAGTCTGCATATTTTCATCTGAATTACTGTTACCTATACTGTTATGTATTAACTGACAATGTATATACTTTAATAAAAGTCCTGTACAATATTGAGAAATAAATAAATAAAATAAATATATCTTCTTTACATTTGAAAAACCAATTTGTGTTGTATCACCCAGCACCCAGGAAGATCATAATTTGGTATTTATTGGTTAACATAGGTTCAGTTAATTTTTTTGATTATGATTATCCTATCTGAACATTAACATTTCTAGATCTTCAAATGGAGCCGACAATATTTTAGATGAACAACCTATAGTTAATAATGAAAACCATAATATTAAAATTGAACAGGATTTGTAAGTAACTATGATTTTAATAATTGTTATCGTAACATGAAAAACCTTCCTTCAAATTCATAAATCTTTTACAAAATTAATTAACCTAGTTTTTGCATACCTAGTTTTTTAGTTGTGATAAATGAAATGTGGTAAATAGTAATTTTCTTTTTTCTTGATATAAGTTACTTTTTGCTGTTTTAAAATTTTATATGATTTTAAATTGTCCACAAATACTGAAAGTTCATATAGTCCGAGAGGCGACCGTCATAATTGTGTGGTGTCTGAACTGTTAAGATTTTGCATGATAAAAAATATTGCTTAGTTGGGCCGAATAAGAAACCGTTGGTCGGCCGAGGCTGACCTTGACCAGTAATTGACCATTATGCTAATTGTCCAGAGAAATTAGATGCCTAGGTACCGTCACATAACTGTCGTGTTTTGTCGCGATCAATCGGTAGATAGACCCTAAAGGATGAAAAATTGTCAAGTCGGCCGAACCACACCCTGCCCGAAGTACTCGGCCGACCAATTCCAAAATTCCATTTTTAATGACTAGACTCCCTGACAGAACTGTCAGGTCGGCCTATTTTTATTTTAAAGACAACAATGTTTTATTTAAGATTTTCCCCTTATAGGTGGCGCTAATGATAGAAAAAAATTTCCCCGAATTGGCCCGGAGCTTGGCTTTTTGGGCGGACCATTTTTGTTTCTACATGCGTCATATGACGAGGATTTCTGTCAACGAAACGTCACTTAAGCAGTCCCTAATTTGTTGCATTAGTCCGTGTATTAGTCCGTGTGCGTGTGACTAGGTGCTCGGCCGACCAATTCCAGGCCGGCCTTTTTTATTTTAAAGACAACAATGTTTTGGCTAAGATTTTTCCGGTCGGCCGACAAAAAACGCGTCCCTTAAGCCGGGGCCACACATGCGGCATTCGGCGAACTCCGAGCAAGGGTTTGCTGAACTGCGATCAGTGCGTATGGGAAGTTTGCAGTTTGGCAAATCGTTCGGCAACTCGCTCGCCTTTTCTCGCGCGGTGTCGTGCATCAAAGAGGACGAGCGCTCGCCTCGCTGTTGTTCGTGGAGTCATCCACATGTCCAGACATTTGTAGTTCGCTTTTAACAACGGCTGGAGATTGTGAGAGTGGTTTTGTTTCACTTTTCACCTAGTAAGCAAGTGATATTTTGTATTGTGGCATTTTTGCGTAGATTGAATATTGTTTATATACATACATATTCATTATTTAGGTACGTACTTTTCTTTATGCAGCATATTTTTACTTTACTTTATTAACCTGAAATCCAGCAGGTATTTAGGATTTTGCTTCGAGGGGAGTCTGACCATTTGCGGGATAATAGTCTCTCAGGCCTAGAGCCATAAAAGCAATTGTCACAGAATCATCGCTATTCATGTTTATTTTCAAATTAAACCTTTCTGGCGAACATTATGCGTTTCCCACTTTTTCGATCGGAGTTCGGCAATGCCCGCATGTGTGGGTGAAAAAGCGATTTCCGTTTGGCTAGATTCGGTAGTTGGAGAACATTCGCAGTTCGCCGACTGCCGCATGTGCGGCCCCGGCTTTATGCCGGGCATACACATTTGGCGAACCTCGGCGAACAGGAATGTTTGTGAGATCTGTTTGTCGGGGTTGGCCGCGGCTTGGCAAAGTTTGCCGGTGTTCGCTTCGTTGTCGGTAAATCGCGATAAATCAAAAGGATTCGAGCAAGCCTTTGGTACCGTCCACAAACATTTTGGCGATACGTCCATTGTGTGATTGCCATAATTGTACACAAATGATTCGCCAAATGGTTCGGCAAATATATTGACCAATGTGTATGTATTGTCCTTCAATAGCTAATATATGGTTTGTCAAAAATTCAAGTCAGTTCATACGAATTTCATTAAATATATATAATTGTTTGATTTGAAACATGTGATTCGCAGTGATTATTATTCATAAATATTAAAATATGTCATAATAAACAATGTCGTCGCTCAAATATAGTTACGAAAAATTTCTGTGGAATAATGACTTTCTAGAAAATGTTATCTGTAGAACTGCAAAGAGCTGGAAAAGTCAGATCTTTATGAAAAAATTGTAAAGAAATCACCAATTTAGCTTGCTGTATAGATTCTTTTATCATCTCCTTGGATTTCAATATTTTTAAAAACACATTTAGTGCAAAACTATAGCAATGAACAAATAATAATAATAATAATAATAAAAATAATAAACGTCTTTCATTTCGAAAATAACAAAATATTACAAAATAGATAAATCAAAAGAAATTAAAATTTACCGAAATAGGCGATATTTAGCTTAAAAGCTATTCTTACATATAATCTATTATTTTCAATAAAGCGATAAATATAATTGGCTGAGCAGCGATCACTAATACTAATAAACAACTAACAAAAAATAAATAAAAAAAAATACATAACAATTCTTAGGACAACTCTCATACTGGATTATTCAATTATTTATTCACGAGCGGCAATCCGTTACTTTGCGCTCTAAATACACAAATAACTAATTTATAGATATTGCAATTCGATATTTCATCCTCAATAAATTTTTATAAAATAATAATTATAGTTATAAAAATAAGAAGCTGGATTATTACTTACATTTTCTTCGAACATCTTTTCGAATTCTTCTTTGTGTGCTTTTTTTGATAGCGTGATTTTTCGATAGCACTTTATATGATAACCACTATTTTCTTTTGTCAGTTTGTCAAGTTTTTCATAAGCGAAGTTTTTGATTTTACAAAACTTGATCAAATTGCAGCAAAAAGTGTAGGAGTGATACGTAAATGGAATAACTCCTCCTGAAGAATCGCACACAAAACACGCGCACATTTTCAATGCATAAAAGAAACACGTGAAATATAAATTTTTTAGTGGAACCGACATAGGAAAACATCGGCCTTCAGTGGCCACCCAAAAGTCAATCGTCAACTGGAGGCTATTAACAGGGAAAAACTCCTTATTTTACGAACATAAATGTCAAAAATTTAAACAGCCAGAGCGTTTAATATAGTGCTTGATCATATTATGGAAAATTATTAAACAATTTAATCTTTGTAATACAAATAAACTTTATTTTTAAAATAAAATACAAATTTAAATAAAATACAAGGAATAAAAAATATTATTTTTTAACAACTTTCAATAATTAAAGCCATTTAAATATTATTTTAAGCTTTGAAGTTGACCAATTAGTCACAAGCACACGGACTAATCAAACAAATTAGGGACTCCTTAAGTGACGTTTCTTTGACGCATGTAAAAACAAAAATGGTCCGCCCAAAAAGCCAAGCTCCGGGCCAATTCGGGGAAATTCTTGAGTTTTTTCTATCATTAGCGCCACCTATATGGGACACGTTTTTTGTCGGCCGACCGGGAAAATCTTAAATAAAACATTTTTGTCTTTAAAATAAAAATAGGCCGACCTGACAGTTCTGTCAGGGAGTCTAGTCATCAAAAATGGAATTTTGGAATTGGTCGGCCGAGTACTTCGGGCAGGGTGTGGTTCGGCTGACTTGACGATTTTTCATCCTCTAGGGTCTATCTACCGATTGATCGCGAAAAAACACGACAGTTTTGTGACGGTACCTAGGCATCTAATTTCTCTGGACAATTAGCATAATTGTCAATTACTGGTCAAGGTCAGCCTCGGCCGACCAACGGTTTCTTATTCGGCCCAACTAAACAATATTTTTTATCATGCAAAATCCTGACAGTTCAGACACCACACTATTATGACGGTCGCCTCTCGGACTAATATATTTTATTTTGTAGAAAATCAAATGACACAAAACATATTGATGATTATTTGATTCACTCCGACTTTATAAGTCATGAGGAAGTTCATATTAAAAGTGAAGATGAAGAGGACATATCAGATTCCAAGTAAGAAATTTAATTTTGCATTATTCATTCACAGGTTATATGCATTGTGATGTTTATAGGTTACATGATTTGCCTTAAAATAAGATGATTCCTTAAGAGTGAAATCCTATGCAATAGTTATTTCTAGGGCCGGCAGCTTTTTAATTCATGTCAATTTGGCTTCCGGGGTCATATCTGGCTGATCATCTTCAGCAGGTGTCTTATAAAGGTCAACCTTCCTCTGAGTGTCACAGTAGGTTAGTTTGTGGTCCATTATTCTTGGTATACATTAACGACATTGAGGCCTGTGTGTCTTGGGACGAGACGGAGGTTGTACTGTTTGCAGACAGTACCACAGCTGTTAATGGTGCAACTGATCTTGCGGGTTGAGGGTGCGCCGTCTGACATTCAGGGTTGGTTCTTATCCAATAAGTTAAGCATAAATGCTTCGAAAGTGCCTACTCTGAACTTCTCTTTGAGGCCGGTGCCTCTGTTAAGTTTCTTGGTACTATAGTTTAAGAGCCATTGGTCGGCAGACTAAGTATTTTACCAAAGTAATAATTTGGTTCAGTCACAATCTCTTACCTACTATACATGAGAGGGGACTAACTAAGCCCGACGGCGGTTGGTATGGAGTCACATGGTGTAACAGGTGTAAAAATCAGCCCAACTTCGAAAGTATATTTGCAAAGCTGCCATTTGGATATTTTAACATATACAATTATTATTAGTGAAAAGTAACAATGGCAGACGGTTGTGAGGTCATGGCATACACTTCCAAAAATGTAAAAAAATTACGTTATAAAAGTTTTTTTAACAAATCTGAAATTTTAATATGTTATTTATGGTAGAATTGTAAGCCTATATTTATTGCGGCAGACATTTTTTTCCGGTTATGACATCCCGGCAGACAGCGAAACCTTACCTACAACTTGAGCAGACGTAGGTACTTACACTTAACTTTATTAATCTGCATACAATTGAATATAGAGTACCATGCATATAGAAGCTGATATAATTACAGGAACAAACATATTTACTGACGTAAGTTGGATAATGGGAAGAATGGCCACATTTATGAACAATAATAAATACCAAAGTATAAAGATAATAATTGAAATTTTAATTTACGTTTTCCATTCGTTTAAGGCAAAATGTAAATTTAATAAATCAAAATAATAATTATTGTTGACGTAATTTAAAAGTAACATATTTTAATATTTATATCGTTTTTGTTTTATCCTTCAATATCATCTTCGCAATCATTTTCATCTTCGGAATCATTTTCATCTTCATGGGAATAGTTTTCATTATCTACTGAATCGGTTTCTGTAAAATAGAATTGAAATTTTTAAATTGAACCAAGAATATTTAAAGTGGAATTTATGTAATAAATTATCTGAACGATCCTCTAGCAAATCGCTGACAAAACATGGAAGTTGATCTTCTTCGAACCATTTAAAAACAAATAAGCTTTCTTGCTCTATGCAACCATGTTCCAGCGGGCTCAACATAGTAGGAATTTTCTGAAAAGCATTTTTCCAAATGCTCGAAATGTAAAGAAGTGGGTAGCAGGTAAGAACTTTACACGATCCCGGTGTAAATAGTCCTACCACAGGGAGTGGCGACCCTGCCTGAAGCGAGCACTTGTTTTTCCTCCCCTTCAGACTACCGGGGGAAAACTTGTCCTAAACCTATTAGATCCTTACCAAAATTCGTCTTATCCCTTCCGTATCAACCGTACCAACCCGCATTGGCCAACGTGGTAGGGCAAATGGCTAAAACCCTCGTAATGATAGTACATCAGAACACACGACCCTCACTTCCCGGTAGCGCGCTTACCCCCGACCAAGGTAGCGGAAGGACAAGAAAGCTAGCAGAGGGTGCGAAGAATCTCCGGTACAGGATAGGCTACCAAAACCGACAACTGACCATCGCTACTCTAAATACTAGAACGTTGTCAAAAACCCAGAAACTACAAGAACTCGAGGAAGAACTCTCCCATATCAAATGGGATATACTAGGAATAAGTGAACATAAAAGAACCGATGAGGAACAACTAACACTTCATTCAGGTCATTTGCTACACTTCAGAGGAGGCCAACACATAAACGAAGGAGGAGTCGGGTTCCTAGTACACAAAAAGCATATACAAAGCGTCACCAAGATCCACAGCATCAGTAATAGAGTAATGTACCTCATATACAAACTAAACACTAGATACTCGTTAAAAATTATCCAGGTATACGCACCTACATCCGCACACTCGGACGCTGAGGTGGAAGTATTCTATGATGATATAAATACCGCAATACAGCAAGAACCCACCCACTACAGCATGCTAATAGGGGACTTCAACGCTAAATTGGGGCATAAAGAAGACGAAACCGAAACATCGTTGGGAACCCACGGATTCGGAGTAAGGAATGAGAGAGGTCAAATGCTTCTGGAATTTCTCCTACAACACAACCTATTTGCAATGAACAGCTTCTATCGCAAAACTCCACAGCGAAAATGGACCTGGGCCAGCCCCGACGGTTCGACAAAATTGAAATCGACTTTATCATATCTAACAGAAAGGAAATGGTGCGGGAGGTAACTGAAATGTAATGTGCCCTTAAAAATTACGTTACTTTTTTATCAAAGGGCTTGGAGCTACTGGCAAACTTGCCATCATCCACGTCCTTAGATTTTTTGCATTGTACATTTGGCAAGTAAACTTGAATAATGTTGAACAGTCAGTGTAACAGATCGTCTGTGAAATTAACGTCGCTTAGACGAGCTGCAAAAGCTTGTTGAAATTAAATTCAATTTTAAATTCAATTTGGGAATTACTAGCCAAAAGCTTGATTGGTTTTCATACTTTGACCGTGTGTGATTTCAATAATGCTTTTATTAACAAGGGAAAAAATACCTCGCAAAAAACTAACCGAAATTCATTATCTTCAAGATATTTATCCATGGAAGCATATATTCCTTATACTAACCCCTCGCCCCCCATGCCACTGGTGTCAAACACCTTTTTAAAGTGGAGTCTAATATTAATCATAGGCTTTTCTTAAACATGCACTTGTATGCCTACTACATAGTTTTTTTCTAATTGTTTTTCAGGTTAAATTGCGAACGTGTCTATAAACCTGAGGATCAAGTTACTTTGCATACATCTCTTGAAAGTCCTCACAATATTGACCAGGAAGATAAATTTGAGCAACATGCTATGGTCCATAACAGAGACACATACCAGTCTTTGAAGTGTTCTTGCGAAGACAGAGAAAGTTCACATAAATATCTAAAGTGTCCCTATAAAGCAGTCCAAAAAAGTGATATACACGCGCATGCGATAATTCATAATCGTGCTGAGGTGATTAAAACCGCCGATCAACATAGTTTGGAAGTAGCAAACGGTTGGCATAAATGTCCAGTGTGTCCCTATAAAACAATTTACAAAAGCAGTTTATCAATACATGCCGTAATTCATAAGCCTGTTGATCAGTGGTATCGTTGTACAGATTGCTCGTTTAAAACAATATATAAAACATCTCTAATACGCCATTTAAAAACACATAGAACTGACCAACATAGTTTGGACTGGTTGCAGTGTACTGATTGTTCATATAGAACCCTTCAAAAAGATTATTTAAAGAAGCATCAGCTTAAGCATCAAGGCGAAGATGCAAAACGTTGGCATAAATGCCCAGAGTGTCCCTATAAAACAATTAATAAAGGTAGTTTATCGTCTCATGCTTTAACCCATAAGCCTGCTGATCAAATCCAGTGGTTTCACTGTGCTCATTGTTCGTTTACAACAAGGCGAAAACAAAGTCTAAAAGGCCATTTAAATAGGCATAGAACTGCCGCGGACTGGCTGCGGTGTTCGGATTGTGCATATAAAACCCATCGAAAGGATTATTTAAAGAAGCACCAGCTTAAACATAAAGGCGAAAACTCAAAATTTTGGCATAAATGTCCAATGTGTCGCTATAAAACAATTCACAAAGGCCATTTGTCTGTGCATACCAAAATACATAAGCCTGCAGATCAAATCCAGTGGTTTCACTGTGTGTATTGTTCATTTAAAACAAAGTGGAAAACATCTCTTAATGAACACTTAAGCAAACATAAAACTGCCGATCAACATAACTTGGACTGGTTGCGGTGTTCAGATTGTTCATATAAAACCCTTCGAAAGAATTACTTAGAGAACCACCATAATCTGCACAGATTAAGCATTAAGGCGAAGACGCAAAACGTTGGCGTAAATGCTCACAGTGTCCCTATAAAACTAACCGAAAAGGCGATTTACAGAAGCATGCCATAATTCTTAGCCTGCTGATCAATTCCAGTGGTTTCAGTGTTTAAATTGTTACAA